>CM020513.1:5687500-5855000 GCA_009823395.1 Thamnaconus septentrionalis | reverse complement strand
CAACATTCAAACAAAGGCCCCGCGGCTGTTTGAGACATTTTCTCCACCCGTTTTAATTTGCATGTGAGAGGAGCTCTGAAGGAACTGGCCTCAGCCTACACTCACCGTGTAGTGGACTGAAATCTCAAACATCCATCTTGTCGAGCTCTAGTTTGCAGCGTTTTTATTCAGACCACAAGCTGCTCCTAACTTTTAAACTTCAATTAAATTGTTTGTTTGTTTGTTTGTTTGTTTAATTTCTGCTCATCTGACCTGAATTCGTCAGTTTCTCCCATATCGTCAAAATCAACGCATGAATAGCAAAACAATCCAATGGGTACCAAATATGTGAATGATGCAGGTATTCATGTCAATCCATTTTTCATTTATTAATGACATCAAACAAAGGCAAGCAGAAAAATCTTCTTGATGGCTGCGGGAGGAGCAGCGGGTAAGAGAAAGAAAGAAAGAGTGACGTCACGACGACGAGTTCATCTGCATGTCGGGGCAGCCAAGAGGAGGGAAGTTTACGGCCGTTTGTCACTCGGAAAACAGTCGTTGAAGGATCTCTGGCGCCCTCTGGCGGTGATGCGGCCGCAATAGTTGCCCGACGAGTTTTTACAGTTCATCGACCGCAGGCATTAAAAACCAAAATCAAACAAACGCTAAAATTTGGTAACAGACATGCAGAGATGAAAGTTGTTAGAAACAAACGCTCAGTGCATTTTAATGCTATTTCAGCTCCTTCACTGTGTTAACATGTCCTGTCTATTCTGTGGCATTATTTATTTATTTATTAGATGAAGTCGACTGTGACAAAAAAAAAACTGACAAAGTTCCCAGTGATGTAAAATCCAAACATGAGTGTCTCCCATGTACATGGGTGCTAAACAGCTGCTGCGGGGAACCTACTTGAATAAATTAATGCTGAAAAGTTACGAAGTCTTTAAAAAATCTTCAAGCTCCTCAATTTCACGTCTTCGGTTGGGTTGAAGCTGCGGTCCATCCAGCTGCAGGACATCAGACTCGACCCCGCACGGAAATTCACAAACGCAAGAAATGCCCCAAAACAAGAGAGATTTAAAAAATTGTCCTAATCGCTGCTGCATGATTGTAAAATCCAACACCGACTCTTCACACGCCGCGAGGGGTCGGACGACTGCAGGTGGCTGAAGCGGCTGGATGGCGGCGGCGGCCCAGAAGCTACTTGGAGACAGAGTCCACGCTGCCGTCGGGCCTCATGCTGAAGGGCTCCAGGCGCTCGCTCTCGGGCAGCATGTTGTTGAGACGCTCCATCAGCGGCACCGTCTGGTCGATGCCCATCTGGATGCGGCGCAGGATCATGGACATCTCGTTGACCTTCTGGATCTGCTCGGCGTACTTGGCGTAGCGCTTCTGCCGCTCCTGCATGATGCTGAACAGGGTCTCCACCGACAGGTCCATCTGGGCGGAGGAGGAGGAGGAGGAGGAGGAGGACAGAGGGTCAGCCAGAGGCCCCAAGGAGACCCCAAATAAAACGTTCTGAGGAGATCCAGTCAAGTCAAGTCCATCCATCCATCCATCTTCTATACCCGCTTATTCCAGTTCAGGGTCACGGGGGTCTGCTGGAGCCTATCCCAGCTGTCTTAGGGCGAAGGCAGGGTACGCCCTGGACAAGTCGCCAGTTCATCGCAGGGCCACATAGAGACAAACAACCATTCACACTCACATGCACACCTACGGACAATTTAGAATATTCAATTGACCTCACATGCATGTTTTTGGACTGTGGGAGGAAGCAGGAGAACCCGGAGAGAACCCACGCAGACACGGGGAGAACATGCAAACTCCACACAGAAAGGTCACAGGTCCGGGCCCCGGAATCGAAGCCACGACCTTCTTGCTGTGAGGCGGCAGCGCTAACCACTGCGCCACCGTGTCGCCTCAAGTCAAGTCAAAAAAGACAAACTGACAGAGTTCAGTTCCTTCGTCTGCGTCTTTACCTCCTTGATCCTCTTGACCAGGGCGTTCTGGTCGAAGGCCACGGCCTCGGCACACTGGTGCAGGTGCTCCTGGTACCTGACGCAGAGCTGCAGGACCTGCGCCGTGTCCAGCCGCTCCAGACACAGACTGCTGGGCGACGTCTGGCCACTCAACACTCCTGCGGAGGGGCGGGAGAGAGAGGAGGACAGAGAACCAGGTGACACGGTGCACAACGCAATGATGGTCCTGATTTGCCCAGTCATTAGGAACATCCACCAATAACACCCGCTAACTCAGGAGGTCGCCCCTATAGGACATTTGGCTCAGGATGAGCTGCTTGAAGAAGAAGAAGAAGAAGAAGAAGAAGAAGAAGAAGAAGAAGAAGAAGAAGAACTGGAGCCACAATCACTGTCATTGCTCCATCGGTGGTGGAGACCTCGGCCATGACTGTTGGACTGAAGTGGGTCAGACAGAGAGTTCTGGGGGAGGTGCTGGTTACCTTTGAGCAGAGGCTGGAAGGTGGGTATTTCCTGGAGCTTTATCACATCCGGGTCGTTGTGGATGTTTCTCATCGACTGGGTCCCTGGAGCCACCACCACAATATCATCCATCTTGGCCTTCTGGCGGGCTGGTGATGGCACCGCTACAGCAACAACAGTGTGGCTGATTAGATATGTACCATCCTGACAGTACTTTACTTTTTATTTGCCACTAAAACTCACTTTACGACCACGTCAGATAAGAAAACTGAACTGAACATTATTCAGGAAACAGTCACTGCTGCTCCATAGGACCCAACACGCTGCAGTCCACCAGTAGCAGCAGATATGCTAGCATTCACCTCCACATACGGTGGTTTATTACAGCAGACAGACACTACACAGTAGCTGAATGGGCCTCTACGTGCAGTCACTCACCGGCTGAGCTGTAGTCGGAGTGTTTGTGCTCCGCGTCTCCACTCTGCTCGGCTCCCATGATGCTCTGCTCTGGTTAGCCAGCCAGCTAGCTCGCTCGCTCTCGCTCACTTGCAGTCAGCTTTTCTCGGCAGACACGGACGCCGCGGCCATAGACTTTCAGCGACAATGTCAATCTCCCTGGCCAGGGACGTCTCGTCAACTAGACAACCAACAGGCCATGATCGAATCGACGGCAGCTACACACCTCGTCCCCTGCCAGCTAGTAAAGCCAGGAGTCCAAACCTGAGCCGCGTGTGCCTGCTAACAGACTCGCAGGCTGTCACTACGAGTTGCTAACTAGCTGTTTGTACAATAACAAGAAGCGTTGCGATGGAACTTATTTAAACAGGAACATTAAACACTGCTGATGAGACCTGGCACTGCGGCTGATTCCTCACTTCCGTAAATATTGGTCACGGGGTTTTTGGCTGCGCCGCCCCCTAGTGGAAGAAAAAGTGCACTACACGTTGTGACGTATTCTTCCACGAGTTTATTATTGGACATATTTTGAATACGAACCTATGACTGCGGCATGCAGAAACATTACACATTTACTAACATAAACGTGACCCAGCTCGGCCAAGAAAAAAAAACTTGACTGATAATTCAAAAGCAACATGTCGTTATTGTAGAAAACACTCAACAATACAGTTTGGTTAACGTGTGCAAACGCAACACTCGTCCTCTGAATATTGAAGAACTACAGAGGTTTACGCTTTTATAGCTTGCTGACTGTTAGTGCATTTAAGAGAATCTTAATAAAGTCAAACCCCAAACACTGAGTTTGAACAACCAGAAAACACAACAAACCTCAGGAGAGTTCCTGAGAGGAGTAACTGCACTATTACAAAATAGAACTGAGCGTGGCAACTGCTTTAATCCAGTCATGCACTCTGGCTGTCCTCCTGTTTTTCACTATCCTCCTCATCCAGCGGGTAGGGGCGCAGGTCCAGCGTCAGGATACGGCTGAACATGCACTCGTCAAACTGTCGGTGAAAGACCAAAGAGCAGACGCACGGAGATATTAGTGTCAGCTGGAGGAAAGTAGAGAGAGGCCTGGAGAGACACGCAGCAGCAGAGCAAGGCCACTTACGCCTGTGTAAACTCCCAGCAGGGCGTCAGACTTGGAGAAGAACTCCTCCTTCAGAGAGATGACGATGATCTGCATGTTCCTCACCGACTCCTCCCTGATGAAACTGGTCACCTGGATCCAAGTAAGTCACACATGTGCAAGTCACAAGCAAGTCTCAAGTCTTAACCCTCAGGTCGCAAGCAAGCAAGTCCCAAGTCACTGTGATGAGAATCAAGCAAGTCCCAAGTCAAGTCATACAAAAATCTGATCGTCTGCCCCAGTTTCTACATTAAGCGTAAATCACTTTATATGACGTTACGTTGATGTCATGCATATCTTAAACTTAACGTGGCTTAATATTAGCATTTATATCAGCAAACGTTAGCTTTCTAGCTAACGTTTGACTAATGTGACCAGCCAATAAGCGCATTTTATTGAGAAGACATACCTCACTTAGCTTTCCAGCCACGTTAAGTTTAAGCTATATTAGTATTAGCAAACTTTAGCTTTCTAATAGCCGTAACAGTTAGCTAAGAAGATGCATTCTTAGAAGTTGTGGTGGTTCCGTCACTGACTTTTAAACTGCAGACCTTGCATACCACTGCTCTCTTCTTCAGAGCGTCATCGACAACATTATGCTAAAACTGCTCATGTGTTGATCTGTTGACCGCTGTTGGTCTGCGCAGCGTGCATTGCACTGTAAAATCACCCGATCATGTTTCAAAATAAGACACATTTTCTCACGTAATCTAAAAAAAAAGCTGCAAAAAAATGAAAATATTTAATTTTAAAAAGCCAGGTCAATTCGAGTCATCTGTCTCAAGTCTAAGTCAAGTTGAGTCTTTCATCAGGGTTAGTCAAGCATCTCAAGTCCTCAAATGTGCAACTCGAGTCTGACTCCAGTCAAGTCATGTGACTCGAGTCTCCCATCTCTGCCACCGACAGCCTTTCATCAACGGAAAAACCCATGAAAAGACTTCCAAACCTGGGTATCAACTGACCGCTCAAACATAGACAGTGCTGTTTTCACGCCGACGCAGCTGCAATCTCACCTTGCCGACGTTGCTGTTGTCCAGAGCTGCGTCCACCTCGTCCAAGACGAAGAAGGGGGCGGGGCAGTAACTGCGACACGACACAAACGTTGTGAGTTGCCGACGGTGCAGCGTGGCGGAGAGAATTTGGATTCGTGCGGTTTAAAAAAAAATGTTTAAATCACATTTGTGACTGTGACGTTCACTAATGTGACGGTCACATTAGTGACCGTCACAGTCAGAGTCAGTGGGAGCAACAATGAGAAGGTTCTGCATGTCCAGCGGAGAGGCGACTTTAAGGAACAATTTCAATATGGGGACAAAAACAAAGTTCAAAACATAAATCTGTTCACAAAGAGGTACAAAGAAAGTGTTCATGAACAAGTGTATGGAAGAGCAGTGATGAGGGGGAAATAAATACATACATTACAAATTACGATGTTGAAATTGATTAGTATTTGCTATATTGTTGTATAGATGTTAAATATAGATATTATATTTACATAATGTGTATACACATGTAAGTGCGTATGTGTATGTGTGCACAAGTCAAAATTATATTTATACAGATGTTTATATAGTAGATGTTTATTATGTCTATATTGACACTGATATGTTATATGTATGTTTTTTCTTCTTTCTAAAATTATATATTTTGTAGAGTAAATGTGTATAAACATATTTATATGGATTATATGCTATGCAGTGTACATACATATAATACATTGGCACAGATGTTAAATCAGAATATTTTTATACAAGCCATAAGAAACAGTAATAAGAAGTGGGAATTAAAATGTCATTATTCTTCCAACTCTTTTTCAAACGTGCATTAATACTTGATTGTTTTTTCCCTTTCTATGAGAAATGCATTCCTCCATTTTTATTTCATTCATTCATTAATCTATTCGGTCCAATCTCGATGTCGGCGACTACTTCTTGTGACCTCACAAGCTTCCGTCTGCTGTGCCCAGGTGTGCGTCCCGTCTTACCTGTGGATGGCAAACAGCAGCGCCAAGGCGGCGATGGACTTTTCTCCTCCCGACAGGTTCTCCATGGACATGAAGCGCTTCCCCGGCGCCACGCAGCTGTAGCCGATGCCGCCGAGGTACGGCTCGTCCGGGTTCTCCGGGCTCAGGATGGCCTGGAGGGGGGGGGAGAAAGCAGGCGCTCGGAGGTCAGACGGGGCGACGGTGTCCCAGTGTGACGGTCGCAGCAGGCTGCAGGACTGAGTCAAAGTGTCTGTCGGTGTCTGTCGGTGTCTGTCGGTGTCTGTCTGTGTCTGTCAGTGTCTGTCGGTGTCTGTCAGTGTCTGTCGGTGTCTGTCGGTGTCCGACGCTGCTGCAGGGTCGACCTGAGCGCTGCTGTTCCTGCAGATCCTCTTGTAGATCCGGTCGATGACGGTGGACACGTGCTCCAGGCAGCCCACGAAGCGCTGCAGGCGCTGCGACTTGACCCGCTCGAACTCCAGGCTGCACTTCCTGGTGGCCGTGGTGCTGGCCTCGAAGGCTGCGGGGACGAGCGGACGGACACGGCGGCAGTGAGTCGGCGTGGCCGAGCCGCCAGGCGTCCGGCGCGCAGGGGCGGGACGGCGGCTCACCTGCCGTCGCGCCCTGCAGCGTCGCCTTCAGCTGCCACAGGCTCTCCAGAGCCTTCAGGTTGGGCACGGTGCTGTGCTGCAGCACCTCCTCCGCCTCCACCAGCGACGCGCTCCTCCTCCTGATGTACGACTCCACGTCCTCCTCTGGCTGAGCCTGAGCCAGGACAACAAGACCAGAGAGGTTGTTTACCGACTTCAAGTTTTACTTTATTCGTTGGGTTAAAAGAAAACAATTAGAAACTCCTGAATGAAAGAGAGCAGAAAGAAGAAGAATTTTATATTGTCTGCCTCTTTGAATTTTAAATTCTGCCTTTATAAATTAAAAAAACAATCCACAACAACACATTAAATATCAAAAATTTTGATTAGGTATGCAAATTATAGATTCATTCATTAATCATTAGTTGATTGTCCTCACGATTAATTGATAAGCGGCGATTTTACCTGAGAACCTAAATTTCACAATGAAAAATGTGTGAGGAAAACTTAAAATTATTTACCCCTTAAACAATGTTGAGGGTCCAATGTGACCCATTTTTACATTAGAGAACAGTAAAAACACCCTAAACGTTTATCCTCTGACTTTAAGTTGACTTCTAATGAGTCACATTTCAACTTTTCTTTTTTAAAAGTTCTTTAAAAAGAACTTGTTCTAGGTGTAAAACCGCCATTTAACAAAAAAAGAAAATTCAATTGACTGCGACTAATTCAATTTAATCGATTAAATTCTTAATCGACAATTAATCAGTAATTGATTAATTGTTAACATCCCCAATTTTGGTAATAATAATATGATAGCAATAATAAAATAAAACAGGTGTCCTCCAACGCTGACAGTCACATTCTACTTGAGGTAAATACTCTTCCATCAAATCAGAAAATCTGACAGGATTATTTATTTTTCATGACAATCACAAACAAACATATTTCTTCAACATACTGGCTTTTATTGTTCTTCTAAATGTAGATATTGATCTGGACTCTTTGGTTTCTTAGACTGTGGTTGTGGTGGCACTGAAGCCGGCTGTAGACCCACCTGGAGGTCGGCCGTCAGGACCGAGTAGTCGATGATCAGCCGGGCCTCCCTCTCGTACAGTTGCTCGGTGTTCAGGGTGCTTTCGGAATCGGCGAGCAGCTGCAGAGACCAGAAACAAGAGGAGAAGAGCGGCGGACTCTGGCAAGTTCTGCCGGCGCCTCTCAAGTTCTGCAGACGGCGTTGTGTTTTTAGTGTCCCCCTTCCAAGCGTGTGGAAGGTTTGACAAAGCATCGGGAGGCTGTAAACAAAGGGCTAAGTACGGTACGGTAAGGCCAGCGGTATTTTCGGAGAAGGTGTGAACCAGCTCCACTGGAACTGGTTGGAGAAGACTCAGGTGCAGAGCCTGGACCTGCAGGTCCTACCTGGACCTCGTTGATCTCGTTGAGGTCCCCCGACAGCAGAGCGATGGGCAGCTCCTGGATCTTGCAGTCCAGCAGCAGGTTGTGTCTGGCCATACGTTTCTGCTCCAGGGCCACGTCCACGCTCATCTCCTCCCGCTGGAGCCTGGCCAGCTCTCTGAGGGGCGGGGGGGGCACGGTGAGGGTTGGGGTGGGAGGGCTTGCACGACGGAAGCGCTGACGCTCTGAGAAGGTTCCGTCACCAGAGTCGTGCAGCTGCGCCTCGTACCTGCTGAGTCCTCGCACGCTCTTGGTTTTCTGCTCCGCTTCGTCCTTGGCAGCCTCCACCTGCTTCTCCTTCTCCAGCAGCTGCTGTTTCTGCTCCTGCACTTTCTCCTGGGCCTCGTTCACCGCCAGCAGCAGCTTCTCCTCGTCCTGAGGATGAGATAGACGCAGCAGGATTCAGGGGTCCTAGTCGATAGCCAACCTGCCGCTGGGGACACACAGGGAATTCTTTTTTTTTTTTTTTTTTTTTTTTTATTCTATTTTATTTTTGAACCTTTTTCAGCTCATTTGCTGTTCTCTCCTCTTTTTCAACGTTCTCCTCAATCTTCCGGCACTTCTTCTTCTCCTGCTCCACCCGACTCTGGTTGTACTCCATCGCCGTGTTCAGGCGGCCGCAGTGACTCTGGAACTCAAACCTGAAATCGTCAGGATGATGAGCCGCGATCAAACAAGAGCAGAGGAGTGAAGACACCTAAAAACCCTGCTGAATCTGTTTAAATGCCTCCGTCTCTCTTTTTCTTTCTACCGTTTCTTCTCCAGCTCGGTCTGCTGCTTCAGGTGTTCCTGCTCGTACTCCCTGATGTTGCCCACGCCGATCTCCACGCAGAAGTCGGAAAACACGGCGTCGTTCATCTGCAAGAACCTGCGCTGCTGTCAACAAGTCAACGGCCAAGGGACCTTTGCAAAAACTCTTGAAGAAAAACTGCGGCGAGACGCAACCTGGGAGATCTGGTCTCTGATCTTCTCCATGGAGGCCTCCTTGGTCTCCACGCTCTGCTGCTGCAGCTGGATCTGCGACTCCAGGTTGGCCAGGTCCCTCTCCATGCGAGAAATATCCTGCAGAAACGGGAGCGACGAGCTCGTCAATCTCCGCCTCTCGGGAGGTTCTATCGGACGCTTCCGCAATCGGCAGGCCACGCCCACCGTTTGGCACCGGACGATGTTCTTCTTGCGAAGGACCTCCAGCTCGACTCCGGAGTATTTGAGGCGGGTGGTCGCGCCCTGAGCCTCGGCGGTGACCTGATTCAGCTGCGACTCCTTCCTCCTGAGCTTCATCAAGTCCTGCAGCGCCGGGACCCAGAAAAACCACGTCAAGCTTTGGAGAGCAAAGTCGCCATTCAATTCTAATGTAGACATTCAAGTGTGTGACAGGAGCAGGGCCGATGTCGAGAGCAGGCGTGGGCAAACTACGGCCTGGGGACCGGATGCGGCCCATTAAGCTTTTATATCCGGCCCACCCAACTTGAAGAAATGATATCAATAGTAAGCAAGTGTAACCCAGGTCATTTAGTTATTTTATTATGTAGTTAAATTACCCACGGTTTCCCACCAAACTTGAACGCATCTCGTACATGAGTCCTAGCTGGCAGTGAACGCATTGACAATTCAAGAGAAGAATCTGAAGAATCTATGGCATTTTCTGTTCATGTACTGCACGGAATTTTTGTTTTGCATTGTTTTATTTGGAAGATATTTTGCACAGCAGATATCGTTGAGCAATATTATATTTAATTTACTCTTGTTTCACAGAGGGAAAACAATTCATTTTCATATGTGCGAATAAACTGTTTTTTTTTAATTATGAATGTGTGTGTGTTTTGTGAGGGTTGGAGGTTTATAGTGAGTTTGGGAACAGTACATCTGGTCAACCGCACGCACGTTGCATAAGCAATAAAACAGCTGTATTTCATCCATTTTTCCAGTTTTTTAAGAGTAATTTCAAGAAAGAACTGATTTTCAATAGACATTAAAGCACAGGTTTTCTACACAGCCCATGATATATTTTTTTTCTCCTACGAGGTGGGTCACTAAAACACTCCATCCATCTGCTGCTGCTCCGGCCCCCTCTGTCAAATTGTAGAAGCCATTGTGGCCGCACCAGTCAAAAGGTTTGCCCACCCCTGGCCTGGAGCCACAGACAGACAGAGAGGTAACATGTTGGGAAAGTCGGGAAAGTTGTCAAATAAAATAAACATTTCCCGCTGACGCACCCGCAACTCTGCAGTCAGTTTCTCTTTACGCCCTTTCAGGTTGGCCACGGCCGCCTCCCCCCAGCGCCGAGCTTTGGTCTGCAGGTCGCTGGAGCCTCCAGAGATCACGCCAGACTTTGAAAACAGCGTCCCGTCCAGAGAGACGGTCTGCAGGGAAAAAAAAACAATCACATTTTATATGATAGAACAATAGTTGAGACAAACCGGGAGGCCGAACAGTGGACAGTGGAAAATCCTCAGACAGCATCAGGGACTGGTTGGTTGTTGGCGGCTGGGGGCGGGGGAGGCGGGTCACCTTGTGGCGCTCCTGCCTGTTGAAGGCCACGCTCCGCGCTTCTCCGATGGTGTCACACACCAAAGTGTTGCCGCACACAAACTGCAACACCTTCCGCAGCTCAGGGGCGCTGTTGCCTCCGTTGACCTGCACGACGTCCATCAGCATCTTGGTGTTGGGAAACTCCCTCAGCCGCTCGTTCAGAGGACTCACCTTGGAGGGCAAAAGAACAGCGACCGTCGGCTCTGGGCTACGTCCAGCACCCCCTGCAGGCCAGCGGGGGTCGCACTCACGTCCAGGTAGTCGATGGGCAGGAAGGTCTCGCGCTCGGCTCGCCCCTCCTTGACGAAGGAGATGCAGTCGCGGGCCACCTTCTCCGTGGTCACCACGATGGCGTTCATGTAGTGGCCAAAGACCTTGGTGACGGCCAGCTGGTACTTCCTGTGGATGGGACTGCACAGGTCCGACAGGCGGCCGTACTGCCAGGCGGGAAGACAAGTATGACGAGGCGCAATGAGAAAACTGAATGATTCCTCCCTGGAAACACTTTTGGATATTGAACCCTGAGATTTTTGTATCGGTGAAACAAACAAAAACCAACAACACAACAAAACAGCGTGACAGCACCAGTAACAAAGACACAAAAACAACAACAGTGAAAGAACAACTTATTAATGTCTGGGACATTTTACAATGTTTGAATTGGGGACCATGTTGCTGTCTGTGTTCTATGACTTAGATAAGGTGAGTATAGAGTGAATGATCAGGAGAGAAAATTAGTCAAATAGATAGATAGATGAATATGAGACATTAAAGTTGGAGTGGTACGAAGGCAAACTAAAAATAATAATGTCATGTTATGTGTATTTCCGGTTTTATTTTGAAATCCGTTCTTTTTGTTGTCAGCGTCCTTAGTGTTACTTCCAGTTCCTGTGTTTAATTTCTTGATGTCTTTCACCTGCGTCTAGTTGTCAGCCCTGCCCTTGATTGCTCTCACCTGTGTTCCCCTGAGTCCTCGTCTCCCTTTGTCTGTGTTGGTTCATTGGTTCTCGCCAAGGTGCTCAGTTGTTTTCAGGTCTGTTGGTTCATGTGTTCTCTTAACTCCTTGTTACGGCTTTCTTTTGTGCCTGCCTTGTCTTCTTTTCTGTTTAATCTGTTTAATCTGTTTGTCTCCTGATTTGGGTTTGTTCATTTTTGACCTTTATGGGCACCCTTAGTTTGGTTTCTGTTTGTGGTTTAAAACAAATCCTTTTTTTGTCAGCAAAATCCAGAGTGGTCTGCATCCTGGCATTATGTTACAACATGAATGGGGGAATGAATATATAGCATATAATGTATAGAAATATATTATAACCCAGTATAGTATAATATGATATCATGATAAACATAAGTGTTGCAAGGTATAAAATAATTCAATTTTCTGTAGTGCAATATAGTACAAAAATACAAATACAAAATTTAATCTATCACAGTGTAATGGTTTAAAATAGTTCTTTTCGCCTTTTTCATACTTTTTTTTTATTTTTTTAAATATATATGGAACCTTTAACTATGAAGAGCAGAACTCCAGTCCTGCCTCTTACTGTGACCGAGTGTCTCACCACGCTGTCGGGGAAAAGCCTGCGCAGCTTCTCCAGCAGCTCCTTGCGCTGCAGCTGCAGGCGGCTCTCGTGGTTGTCCATACGGGCGTTGCCCAGCTCCTCCAGCACCTGGCCCAGCTCCTGGTTCACCTCCTCGGAGCGACGCCGGCCCCGCTCGAGCTCCGCGCACAGGCTCTCCTCGCGGCCGCGGCACTCGTCCAGGAAGGAGCTGGAGCGAAAGTTGACGTTGTGACAACTGGGTCGGTCGACCTGAGATGTCGTCTCAGTCCCGCTGCTCTGCTTCCTGTTCCTACAGCGTCGCTAACGCTTCAAATTTGACTCATTACATTGCACCAAATCACTTCACCGAAACACCAAACTCTACATACAGGTCACATGACCAACCTGCAGGTTTTGGTGTACTCCTCCAGTTTTTCTGCCCTGCTTATCAGGTCTTCCAGCTGAGTTTTGTGACTCCTGTTGGCAGCCTGCAAAAAAAATTATTAAAAAAAAATGCTTTGAATCTTTGGCTAAACTGACACTGTCAGCTGATCTGTGGGCTCCAGAGGGGCGGCTTGCGGTACCTCCACCTCCTTCTTCCTGCGCTGGTCCAGGGCAATCTGCTCGTGGTCGGCTTTCAGCTCCCAGTGGAGCTTCTCAGCCTGCTGGCTGAGGACGGCACTCTGCTTCAGAGAAAGCTGCTTCAGCTCGTTGTAGCGCTGCAGCTGAGGAAGAGACAAACCAAAAACCAGCAGCTGGAATTCATTTCACCTGCGTGTCTGGGAGGAAGCTTCACAGAGAGAGGGAAAAACAGTCTTTCTGGAATTCTGCTCATGATTTCTGGACGCTGATCCAAGCCTTTGGGTCTCACCTGGGCTCCGTCCAGCTCGATGTCCCTTCCCCCGGACGCACCCTTCTCCTGCACCTCCTTCTCGTACCTCCTCCAGACTCTCTCCAGCTGGGCCAGCTCCTGCCGCTCCTCCTCCAGCTCGCTCTCCGTCACAGCCAGCAGCTTCTGGCCCCTTCTGAGGGCCTGCTGGTGCTCCTCCACCTTCTTCCTGTGGTGTGAAGAGTTCACCTTGGCTTTGACGTATTGGGAGCGATGCTGGGACACGGCGTGCTCCTGGGCTCTGATTGGTGGAGGAAGAGGACGGGAACGAGAAGGAGGAGGAGACGGAGGAAGAAGCATGTAAAAACAAAGACATAAGTTCTGTTTCCATTACAGTTTGGTTTTTTTTTGCAGTATTTCTAAAATTTTGACAAAGTACAATTGCAATTTGCCATAATTCTCATAAAATCTCGTCCTGCAAGATTTTACGAGAATTACGTTTGCTTTTGTTTGTTTACGTTTGTTTTCTGTCAAGAATGGTTGTTATATTTTTCTCTTTGATTACTTGTCAAACATATTCCGTCTCCTCCTCCGTCCAAACATAATGTGCATCCAGTAACGTGTAAATGCAAAAAAAGTGTTTCTATGACTTCAATATTATTTTTTTTCACCGTTCGAACTTTTAAATCAGGATTAACTCCCATCATTATTAATTGTAAAAAAAAAAAAAAAAAAGCTTGAACTTCAGCCTATGGGGTTCAGACACACACCGGATCTCCTTCTCCAGGAGTTGCTGTTCCACGGAGAGCCGCCGGTGTTGCTTCTTGCCGGCTTTGACCATCTCCTCCTCGTGCGCCAGCTCGTCTTTCTTTGCCACCGCCTCCAGCTGTTTCTCCGTGCGGGTGCTGCTCAAGGCGTTGATGCTGGTCTGGTTGCGGTAGAGCTCAGCCAGCATCAGCTGCAGGCGGTGGTAGTGAACCTCGTCCACCAGAGCCTGGTACTTCTCCGCCTGGAGGGGAGCAAGAGTGAACAAGCCGTCGCCATCAACCTAACTCATAATTATTATATGCAAAAATACAAAGGGTCAGTCGAAATTCACTCTGTTGCTATTGAAATGTCTGTTGCACCGTGTTTGTATATCCAGCAAATATTTCAGTTTCCTTTTGCAGACATTGTGACTGCTTTGGGTGAATATGAGTTATTTTAAATCAATGTCAGGTAAAAATTGATGCAACTTTAGTTGACAAAGGTAAATGATGTGTGTGTATCTTTTCCTGAGGCACCACCTCTTCCTTTTCCTTGAACATCTGCTTCCTCTCGGAGATGGCCGTCTTCTTCTTGCTGAAGTTGTACTGCGTTTCCTCTATGGCCTTCTGCAGGGCCTCCTTCTTCCTGTCGTACTCGGCTGCAAACTCCCTGGACTGGCAGATGCACTCCAACATCTTGGTCCTCTCCTCGGCGTGCTTCAGAGCGATGGCCTCCACTGTTCCCTGGCCGGGAGCGAAACAGCGTGTTCAGTGAACAACCAACAGTGATTGATGGATTGATTGATTGATACTTTTATTCATCCCCAAGGGGAAATTCTCACATTCCAGCAGTGTACAGAATTAAGAGCATGCAATAAATAAATTAAAATTAAATTAAATTAGAATTAGAATTAAAACCAGTAGACTCTAAGGAGCAGTGCTGGGGTGAAGGCTCATACACACTGAACGCGTCAAGCGCAGGGGGCGTCAGCGCAGCCATTCATTGTGTATGTGCGACGTCGGCGCAAGAGCGCAACGCCGCGCAGAGAGCAGAGCGTCGCCGGAAACTCTACTCGTGCAATGTACGTTCCGTGTTGTCTTGAGTATAAAATAAAATGCGAATCATCGCGATAATGATCCGACCCTAATATATATGAAAAAGCAACAACCTTATGTTCCTAAATTGTGAGACACAGTTCGATGTAGAGAAGTTTTAACACACATGTAAACACTGGTGCCGTGCTCTGCATCTGGGCACTTTATTTTCCCCAGAACCGCTGCTGCTCTCCTATTGGCCGCGCCAAGGTGTCGTCACAGGGCGTTGACGCCAGGTCTGCCCCTGCTTGCGCCTACTTGCGCCATACCGCGCGTCGGACCGCGTCAAAAACGCGTTCAGTGTGTATGAGCCTTAATGTACAGTGTAGTGTGTGTCACAGTACAGTACAAGTACATGAGAATGTTCCAACTGTTGATTAAATACATTTATAAATACACATAGACGCACACACATTACTAAATTGATTAAAACATTGGAGAATTGGAATGAAAATGATGCCTTGGTTCGTTTTGCGCTACACAGACCAGGATTTTCCGCGAGTTACTTCAGGTCTGTTTTACCTGGAACACCAAGCAGTTTTGCGCTTTGGTCACGATGCCGATCTTCTCCAGCTCCTCCACGTATCTGGCGAGGCTGACACGTTCACCGTCGAGGAAGTACTCGGACGATTCGCCTGCGAACGCCAGGAATTAGTCGGTGCCCATCGAAACGCGTCGTCGTCGGCGTCGCAAAGCACTTCGACTAAACAAGGACACGAATCTGGGCAATATACACGATGAAAGGCAGAAGCAAAGTTGAGTGAACTAACCGTGGATGCGCCGGCAGAACACCATCACCTGGTCGTCGTCGTCGTCGTCGTCGTCGCCGTCGGCGGCGCAGTAGCTCATGGCCACCTGGGCGGTGTTGGACACCGGGCGCCCGATGTGGGCTCCGTGTATCAGTTCGCTGAGCTGCTTCACCCTGAGAAACGTGGCCCGCTCGCCCATGACAAAACTCAGGGCGTCCATGACATTGGACTTGCCTGGTTGCGAATACATACATTGACACATTTTATACATTCGACACATGATGTGAATTAAAAAAAAATCATTTAAAATAAAACCGTTTTATTTTTTTTATTAACCTTGACTTTTGAAGCTAGCGAGTCAAACCTACACCAAGCTTAACCAGCGTCCATTTTAATGAGACGTTCTCAGATGCGAAATACATGTTCCACACACGTGTTTTGTTTTTTTTAGTTGGCTGTCTGACTAAATTGAGAAGTTTGTCATTATTTCACCCTCAATAAAGTCATACATGAAGTATTTTTAGTCCAAGCAAAAACATATTTGACGATGCTAGCTAGCTAGCTGTGCAGCGATTCGTCGAGCTAACCTTAAGCTACGTAGCATCATTGGTGGCTAGTTAGTTGAAAACACTGACCTGAGCCGTTTATGCCAATTATGCAATTAAATCTCATAAAAGGTCCGATCATTTGCTTCCCTTGCCACGACTTGAAGTTTTCGACATCGAGTTGTTTCAAAAAGCCCATTTTTGGCCAACTCAACGGTGATGAGTCAAGATGTCAAAGGGAGATGTTGAACTGTTATCTGACTGATCCCAGCAGAGTGATTCTTGTGGCGGGAAAACTAGCAGGGCCTGTGAGTTATTGAGCTAAGAAACAAAAAAAATTTGAACAGGACTTGGATTTGATATCACCAAGAGTGAATTGTGTACAGTGGAACTCTCTCTTCCCCCTTCCCCACCATAAAACAATAGTTTATGTTATTTTAGTCTGTAGATTTATTTATTTATTTTCCTTTTTTTTTAAATTATTATTATTAACACATGCATTAATATTTCTATTATGGAAGTTATTCAGTTCGTCAGTCAAATGATGGTGAGGGATATGGGCATTGGGCAGCAATATAATGTACTGTGCTAATGTAATAGTAAAGAATGTGAATCTGAATCTGCATTTTGTTTTGTGTTTAGCTCTAGACACCATCCTTCCAAGGAGTGCAAGAGTTTAACACATCAACAGTCCCCCACCCCCACCCCCATCTACTTATTTTCTTTATTTCCTAACAATTGAAAAATGTCTGTTTGATGTGAGCTGGTTTACGAACATGGTTATGTTGAGTAACAAACACTGTCCAATTAAAAACACCAAGTTATGATGAGAATGTCTTCTAAGTATCGCTAAAGATGAGCGTTTTACATTTCATCCTTTTACCTCTGGAAGTCAAGGCCACTAAAAAAAAAAAAAAGTAAAAATGTTCTTGTTATTTCTTTTAACAATAACTGGACTCTTTTGCGTCATTTAAGTATGAGTCATGTTATTTTTTTTCATATAGAAGTAAACTGAGCTTGTCCAAATGGCCATTCTAAGATCCCAAAACGACACAGGAAAGTCGCATCCTACTTCCACGACAGCAGTGCTCATTTTTCAACCCAAACCTTTTCTCACAGAAACGTCCCAGTATCATGTTTTATACAAACACTGGATATGATCATTTGCAGGCATTTTGTTCACAAGAAGCTGAACAAAACTAACAAAAAGACAAACTGCTGGAACATGAACAAGCAACTGAGGACTTTATTGTGAGGTGCTGACAACTTTTCAATAAGGATGGTCACGGACGTACTCCATCATGTGCTTCAGAGCCAGCCAGGTCTCAGAGGCTGTAGGGATGATCTGATTGGCCGGAAGGATGAAGCCGTAGCGACCGGTGTCCCTGAGCTCAAAGGCGAAAGAGTACTTGATGCCGAGGTTGTAAGACCAGTCGATGCTGCTTCCACTGGCTTGGTCTGCAGAAAGAAACCAGAGGGAGGAAAAACGTTGACAGGAACTACTCGACAACAGAGGAAATCACTCAAATCAAATACTATAATTACTGTTCTTGGATATGAGTTTGCTTTTTAATGACATGATATCCATTTCGGAGAGAGATTGATCGACTGACTGTTGTTTTTTTTTTTAACTGATCTTCATTTGTCTTGTGTATTATTGATGCTTGTATAATTAAATCACAACTGAAATACTTGAACGAATTTACTTCAAGCCTAAACTCATTGATTAAAAGGACTCACAGATGATGTTGCAGATGCTTCCAACTCTGTATCTGGTGCCGTAGAGGGAGGTCAGTTTCTGCACGGCTGCTCTGCCGAGAGTGTCCTGCAGGGAACGACAAAGGGTGACGACGCAGGTGAAGATGCATGTAGGACACAGCGCGTCCTTGAAACTGCAAAATAGGGCCGCTGTGGGTTATGAAAACAGCACTTTAACGTTTAATGGACCTCTACATCCGCTCACAGTAACGCGGGTCAGACAGCTTTGTGCAGCCCAAAACGACAGCTTTTTCTCTGAGGGTGTCGTTACAGAGCAGAAAAAGTTGCTGCTGCTGATCCACAATGTGGAAATAGATCGGTGCCAATTATCAAGGACGTTGCTTTTCTTTTCTTTTTTCTTTTCTTTTTTTTATCACAAAACGCAATAAAGCCGTCAAAGAACCGCAGCGGCAGCCAAATCTTTTGCTCACCCTGAAAATGAAGGGACACAAAGAGTAAAAAGCAACTGTCTGATTCACAAGTAACTCACTGACTCGCGAGTCAGTTTGAGGAGAGAACCTTACCAGCTCCGACTTGTGGGGGATGTTGCCGCAGGAGTAGCCGTAAGGATACATGAGCAGCTGGGAGTAGGCGTGCACGGAGATGAAGGACTTGAAGTTGCCGTGGCTCTTGATCAGGTTCACCACGTTCTTCACCTCGACCTCAGAGTGAGCCGAAGGGCCGTGGTAGGCGTCGGAGCAGGGGTTTTTGCTGGCACCGGCGCCTGTTGAGGCCGTGAAGCACTCAGTTACCCCTAATTACGCCTTCTTCTTTTTTTCTTTTGTTCAGACAACTGAATGTAGGTGCAGGTGTTAACTCGTCATTTGTCTGAACAAAAGAAAAAAAGCATAATTATATTCACAAAAGACCAAATGAGCATAATTAGCCTCAGGCGTCGCACTAACTGACAGTCACATCCTGTTCAACACTAAATAGCATCATCCTCCAAATCACTTCATAATGACTTAATAAGCACTCAGCATATCTTCAGTTTGATATGAAAAACAAGTATGAAATTGATCGGAATTGAATTCATTCTTAGTGGTAGTGACTTTTAAAAACATACTTTTATTCATTGGCTTTGAATTCACTTTAATTTATTTTCTCACCTTGTTGTAAGCCTGTTTTCCTTCTCTTTTTTTTATCACATATTATGTTTTTAACTTCAATATAGATGTATTTTACTTCATGTACAGCATTTGCTGATTGATTGATTGTTCAAAAAACTAATTTCATACCTTATAATTAAAAAGAAAAGAAAAGTGGTTGACATAAAGTCTCGACTGGCTGCTCTCTCATCACTCACTAGCGAAGGCAGCATCCCAGTTCCTGTTGGGGTCAACACCGCGGCACATGGAGCCGGAGTTCCTGGAGCGGGTCTTCCTCCACATGCGGTCCTGAGCGCAAAGCGCAGCAACACAGGTAAAATACACTGCAGTTAATTTTTCTGCTTTCAGCCTTAGTGTAATAGGAAACAAAAATAGAAAGAAAATAAAAAGCAACAATGAGGCAGCCAGATTGTGACGTCAACCAGTGAGCCGTACGTTGGTGTGTGTGTAGGCGTAGCCGTCAGGGTTGGCCAGCACCAGCAGGTAGATGTCCATGGTGTCCAGCAGGGAGGTCAGAGACGGGTCAGTACCGTAGTCAGTGGCGATCTGAATGAAAAACACACCAGCGATGAGAGAAGTGCTGTTTTTTATGTCGTTCCACTCCTGTGTGATTATTTTTTCATTTTTCTTTTTTCACTAGTTTCAAAATAAACTAAATTAAACTAAACTAAAAGGCAAAAGAGATTTTACTCCTTTACACAAAGCTATTATTATGATATATAATAGCTAAAAGTTAAATATAATAATATGCTTATTATATTTTAATGGAGACCATCTCAAAATAGGACAGATGTGGTGGCTTTATGGTGTTGTTGAAACAGGGACCCAAAAAAACGGATGTTGAATTAAAAATCACAATGCTTTAGCTGCAACATTTTAAAGGCCCAAATGTGGAACATCTTGAGACCTCTGGGGGTAGAGAACGGAATCAAAAACATTAAGTCACAGAAAAATGAAGGTTGAGTGCAGTGTTGTTGGGCACCTTGTTGGCAGTCCACACCCCAGTGGCCGGGGACACCCACTCCCTGGAGTGGATCCCAGTGTCCAACCAGATGGCAGGACGCCTGGATCCCCCGGTGCTGAACTGCAACAACACAGAGTGAGAGTGAGTAGAGAACACACACACACACACACACACACACACAGGTTGTGGTCACTCCTACCTTGAGCACGTACATGGGCCTGTTCTCATAGGTCCTGCCGATCTCCTGCTTGGTCACCAGGTGGGAGTACTGAGCCACCAGGGTGTCCATCCAGCTGTAGATCTGTACAGAGACCAAATGGAGCTTGATTGGAAACGCTGGGCTTGATTTGTTTTGTCACATTGAGGAAAATAAAACACTCACAGCAAAACAGATTTTTTTTTGTTTGTTTGTTTGTTTTTACAACATGGCCTGATTTATCTCTGGCATGTGTGGAAGGAAAGAGTCCAGGGAAAACATTTGGAAGAAGGATTGGATCAACCTTGATTTTGACAAATTCATCCAACCATTTTCGATACTCGCTTATTCCTGAGCTCAGGGTCATGGGGTCTGCTGGAGCCTATCCCGGCAGGGTGACACAGAACCCGGAGAGAACCCACGCAGACACAGGGAGAACATGCACCCGGAAACGAACCCACAACCTTCTTGCTGTGAGGCGGCAGTGCTAGCCACTGCGCCAGCGCTAGTCAAGGCCTGCTGCTGTAGCTCCGCCTCTTTTCTCTCTCCTCCTGATTGGTCCGCTGCTTGCACAGGGGACATACCGTTTCCAGGGTGTGGTAAGCTCCAAAGTTGAAGCTCCTGGTGCTGCGCTCCTTCATCCTGTTGAGCTCCATCTCAGCCTTCTCCTGGTCCAGAAGATCCTGCGGCGAGGGGAACCAGGAAGCAGGCGTCACAAACAGGAAACAGAAGGACTCTGTAAGTAGTCTCACCATGTGACCACTTACCTGGAGGTTGTCGATGATGACGGTGTAGGTAAGGCTGTGGGCATCCAGGTACTCCATCACTGGGTTCACACTGGGGAGGGGGACGCGGATGTCCACCGGCTGCTCAGCGGAGGCCGGGTGGAGCCAGAAGTCAACCTGAAGTTGGCGAGGAAGGTCAGAGGGCCAAAGAATCTCGACATATGGAATGACTGCATGTGTGTGTGTGTGTGTGTGTGTGTGTGTGCGTGTGTATACCTCCAACTCCTCTTGTGTCTCCAGCGACTGCAGCAGTCGGAGCTGCTCCTCAGACTGAACATTAACCCTGAAGACCTGATCTCTGGAAGAAATACATTATATCAACACACACACACACACACACACACACACACACATATATATATATATATATATGTATTTATATATGTATGTATGTATATGGTTATATATAAATATATACTGTATATGAATACATAAAGCTATATCCAGTATTTTTTATGTCTATTTATATTATTCAATTATTTTACTGTATATTAGTGATATTTTACTTATTTTAATTATTTACTATTTCTCCATCTGTGTGCTGCTTCAATTCATTGCTGCTGGAAGTTTTAATTTCGCCGAGGGAGTCATCCCAACGGGATCAATAAAGTCTGTCTATGTCTATATTATATATACGTATATATCTATATCTATATACACACACGTATATACATATATGTATGTTAATTGCTTAATTGGACCTTCCGCATCTCTAGAAGGGTGGGAAGAAAGACCAACAGAGCCAGCAGCCAGATGGGGTTTCTGTATCTAACCTGCATGGGACAGTCATCAATGCCCTTAGTAACATCACAAAGGGCTAGAGGCAGAGGGACGGTGTTCGAGCTACAGCCACGGCCTCTGAACAGCCTCTCAGCCCGACGCCAGCGGGGAAAACCCACTACGGAGGGACACTCTCACCCGGTGAAGAGCCTCTCGGCCGTGGCCACAGCCACCAGCAGCAGCAGACAAAGGCCTCTCATCTCGTCGGCTGGAACCGTTTCGAGGGGGAAGCCGCCTATCGCCTTTTTGTAGTCACACTCCGACCCCCCCCGGCCGCTATCAGACAGCGACAGGTGCGCCGTTCCCACCCAGGTGTTCCCCTCCTCCAGCGCCTTGATAAGCGCAGAGGTCCCGGAGATATTTAAAGGTCAAGAATCGTGGAGGAGTTGCTGATGTCCTTTTTTTTTTTTTTTTTTTGTAGTTATCTACTCGGTGCTCAGCTGCAGATAGTGCTGCTTTCCCCAGCTTCCCCGGGCGCACTCACACACCGACTGCTGCTAGCATCACTCGTCATTTTAAAGTGCAGGTTGGTTTTTTCATTATTTAATTAAAAAAAAAAGGGATAAGATGAGTCTGTGCTGTGTTTTCTTTATTCACACTAATCATCAGCACGTTAACAGTTAAACCACCAACTAGGCAACACATGTTTGAGGAGAGGTACATTATTCTTTTTTTTTTTAACAAAACAGGTGTAAATACAATAAAGTTTTTAAAAAACAAATTGTTAATTAACAAAAACAAACAAACAAAAAAAACAAGTCTATGTTAGCCTGTGTTGATGGTCTGAACTTTTCAGCTAATTATGCAAAAAATAATGGACCCAAGATTGATTTTCAGATTTCAGAATTCAGATTTCATTTATTGCCATTTGTATAAAAAAAAACACATCGGAATTTGTTGCGGCAGTACCCAGTGAGCATCCATAATGAATGAATGAATGAACGAACACGACACGGTCAACGAGTTTCTCCAAACATCAGCTCCTCGTGGCTCCGTTGAGATTTGATGCCACCTCTTTGACCATCTTTCGCATCTTGCCATAGTAGCCTGTAGAGGGCAGCGCACCACAACACATCCCCGTCGCGCGCAGCAGCGACAATGAGCGATCGCGTTAATGGTCAGAACTGAGTGATGGCACTGACAGCGAAGGTTTCAGCTCGGCGTCGTATCAGTGGAGTGCAATGAGCCTTCAACAGGAGATCAATTAGCAGCTTTGACAGCTGAGGGACGTCTGAGCTGGACAGGCCACACCGGACAAGCTGTAACAGACAACAACAGACGACGACGACGACGATGATGATGATGATGATGATGGCATGACAAAACAACAACCTCTGGATTTGTACCATGACAAAAACAAGGACAACAGCTGAGAGACAACGCATGTATCATGCATCCATTGCATTTCGCGTTCATGCATTTCCTGCAATATGCATGGACCACCAGCAGCCACATGGATGCACTGGACAATACATGGAATTACTGTGACCGTCTCTTCCTGCTGGTTAAACAAACAAACAAACAAACAAACAAACAAAACAAATCCGGATTTAATGTGAATGAATGCGGAGGATTCTGAGGTTTTGTGTTAACTTATTCATGGTGATATCTGCCGGTTGAGAGGGAAACAAGCTGGATTCATTAGAAGCTGATGAACTCCCTTGCTCATGTTTACCTGACACTATTTTTTTTTCAAGTCAGCTGAAACTTGTGAGTAAATTAATAAAATGCAAAAAAAAAAAAAATAAATAAAAATAAAAGCTGCAGGCTGTGAAATCATGCAAACAAATGTCTGCATGAGCTGCAGAGGCGTGCAATTTACATGCTAATGCACGTGTCGTCTTATTTTCTCTTCTTCTTCTTTTTTTTTTAAATTGAATTTAAATCAGATTGTTGTTTACACTGATTTATCATATTTGCATAGGTTTACTCATATGAAAGCCAGGTGTGCATCTATCTTTGTCAACCCCTACGCTCCCCCCAAAAAAGTTGCTTTCACCAAAATTCATTAAAAAAAAAAAAAAAAAGAAAAAAAAAAAAGGGTTCTCCAACGTGTCACTTCCTTTTTGCCTCCCGCCCGCCCGGGCCCCTGAGACATGGTGGGCGTGGGCGCGCGGCGGGGCCTTTCCCGCCTCCCTCAGCCTGGAAATTATTCATCGCTATTCTTGCTGCGTGTGACTAAAAGTTTAATGTCCCCGTGAAGATGGGGTGGGGGGAGCAGCTTTACATGCAAATGTGAGTGCATGTGTGCGTGGGTGAGTGTGTGTGTGTGTGTGTGTTTATGCTCCCCCGTCCTTCCCCTCTAAGAGCTATACGGACGCAGCCCCTCCGAGCGGCTCCTCCTTCCGCCTCGCTTCCCCCCCTGCGACTCTATAAATAGATCCATTTACATTGCATTTCATGGCTGAGCTCTCCCTCAATATTTCAGAGGCCCACCAGTAAATTGACCATTAATTATTCATCTCTCACTTGTTCATCACATTCTGGACGCAAGTGTGCATGTGCGCCGACCGATATGGAAACACAATCAGCGCCTTCGATTTGTTGTTTGAAAGAACACGGCAACACTTTTCTTTTAAACTTCGGTCCGAGTGTGTGCTGTGTGTGCGAGAGAGAGAAAGAAAGACAAGGAGAACTGGTAGGAGCATTGAAATGTATATATGATTATAAATACAATCGATGTGTGCTGCCAACCTCCTGGCACTAGGGGGCAATAGTGATACTTTGGCTTTTACTTTCTTTTATCCATGTTTACACCATTGACTGTGTAAAAAGATGGGCGAAACTTCTGGTGTCAAAAAAAGACACCAACGTGGCAGCGAATAAAGCCTGCATTCTATCTTTCATTCAGCAGGGACCGCCAAAAACGGTTGCAAAAATGCTAAACAAAAAAAAAGACGTAAAGGGCACAAAATTGATACTCTTTATAAACTGCTTCATTTTTTGTTTTTTTTTTTGTTTTTTGGCCTAAATCACCCTGAGGGTTCGTTCTGTCGAACTTTGGTGTAATTTTGCTTAAAACTGTCGCAAAGTTGTGGGCGCAGCTACTTTCGCAGACACTCGTACCTGGCTTACATGCAAGTAGGCAGGTTGTTGGGAGGCACACTGCATTCAGCTTAAATCATTTTACATTTAAACTACTTTTATCTAATTCAAAAAAAAACCAAACAGACAAATGCTGACACCTAGCATGACTTGTGCTAGCCTCAATGTTTGGGTTGCCAGGGAGCCTCGTTAGTTTGGCAGTCTGGGTCGCTGATGCTGATTCTGTTGATAACGTGAAAATCTTCAGGCATGATTTCAAAGTTGCTGTTGCTGTTTGTTTTTTCTTTCTACGAACAGCCTTCGTTCATGCTGGTCCGTCAGAGGATTACGTAAGCCCGGAATCGGAACCACGTCTCCGGAAAACGCCGTCACATTTTACGTTTTCCTCCTGCGGAGTCTTGACGGAGCCGGGTTTGGCTGGCTCCGCCCCCTGCTCGGCCAGAATAAGCCGTGTTCGCTGCCCGTCCTAAAGGTGTCTTTTTTAACATTCCAGGCTGAATATCAGCATTTCTTTTTTCTTTTTTTTTAAATGTCCTCTCTTTAACGCTGTTACTGGAGATGACAAGTCACCCTCCAGACTAAACTCATTACCCTCCTCCCTAAGAGGCGCCAGCAAGCTGACAAAATGTCCTTTGGGCTGTTTTTCCCCAGCTCATATATATGTATGTATATATATATATATATATATATCTATATATATACACATAAAATGTCCTCAAATGCACCGGTCCCTGAAAGCCTCCCTCAGCCAAAGGCGAAGGAAGACTGAATTCTGGGACTGACTCTGCAAAAAAAAAAAAAAAAAAAAAACATCAGGCCTGAAGATTTATCTCTTACGTAATGCGTCTAAGAATAGCGCTCGGCCGGCCAGGAAGGACTCGCCTGTGCAAAAAATAGAGTCGGGCACAAAATGATTTTGTTATATTTAGCAGGCTCCGCCCCCCATCTGCTCCTAAGAATAGCAGTGCTAGATGTTTGATACCCACGCCGGGATGTTTCCACCCCTGGACGGCTGGCCGTGTGATGGCGCCTCCTATTGGCTGCGCTGCTGCGTGCGCCGTCTGAATTTCAGCGTGCCGATATTTCACAGCCCATGAGCTTCTGAGTGGAATGAGGGAGACGCAGAGAGCAACAACAACAACAACAACAACAACAACACTACAGCTGCATCGCTTGCACTGTTCAATCAGCCTGGTTGCCTCGGGTCCTCTGCAGCCAATCCATGGGGAAACTGAAGGTGGTAGTCACGTGACTCACTCGCCGCAAATGGCACAACACATCTTCATTCTCGCTCGGTCACATGCATTCGTGTTTTGCACTCTAAAGCAGAAATAATTGGTTTGTTTTGCGTGCGTCCAACTAGAAGCAAAAGTTGTTGTTTTTTCTTTCTTTCTTTTTGTTTTTCCCTCACACGTCACTGCAGGATGAATAAGAGGCTGCAAGACGCTGCTGCTCATTTTGTCCTGATAGAATTGAACTGAGAAAATCTTGTTTGTGTCAGATTACCAAGACAACAAATTTTTAATTTGAACTTGCATAATGTGGGTTTTCAAATTGTACATGTTGACCCTGAGGTGCTGTTAAAGTGTGTGTGTGTGTGTGGGGGGGGGGGGGGGGTGATAGGGCCGAAATTGCTAGGGGATAGCTAGCAAAATTGCTAGCTAACCCCTGCTACCCCTGGTGTGTGTGTGTGTGTGTGTGCGCGCCTTCTTGGATTCCTTGGACCCCACTTGGCATTTCCATTGTAGCTGCTGACAACAGCAGTAGAAACCTGATTTATCAGGGATTAATGTGCTTGAATGAGAAAGCTGAGCAACTTTTGAGTTATGTGACCCTCAATTATTACAAGCTCTCATGGAAAACGCCAGGAGACGCATGTAGTCTGTTGCTGAAGGAATGCAGATAAAGAAATTAGCATGACTATCTTTTTATTATTATTATTATTATTTTGTGTAGCTACAGACCAGGTTGGGAAGTGAAGAAAGATGCCGGGAGGCTTGAAGTTGTTTGCTGAATTCACATAAAGCTTCAGGGTGCAAATGTTGAAGAGTATTGCATCGGAAATACACAACAATGTTGTCGACTAGTGCAAATCTTGAAGGTGTTGAAGGTGTGACGGATAACTTAGCAACTTGACCGACTGATCAAGGGTCTAAAATCCGAAACCCCCTTGTTTCCATCACCCAGAGTCTGGAGACAGAAAACAGTTGACAGGTGCTTTTTTTGTGAGTGTGTGTGTGTGTGTGTGTGTGTGTGTGTGTGTGTGTGTCAACGCCCTTCTGAAAAAAACTGAACAAACAACAAGTGCAAGGAAAAGGAAGGTTGGACATGAATATTTATTTAAAGACTTGAAGTTCTTACACGAAGAGTCGTTTGTTCTTGAGTGGCTTCCCAACCGGAGCAGCAAAAGAACCGGAATGAACTGATTTAATTTGAATACCGCAAACAGGCGTAATCACACCTGATTGGTGTAATCAAGGGGGCGCCGTGCAGAGGCCGTCAATCACCTCCTTCACAGCCGCAAGCAGGAGTCGTGAGAAACACAGTCAAGTTTTGGGGCCGACGGATCGTTTCTGTCGGCGCCAGAAATCAACCGATTGGCAGGAAGTTCACTTGCGCTGTGGCTGGTGTGATGTTGTTCCCGGTTGAACGCTTCCGCCTCTAATCGCCGCCCCCTTTTTAGACACACAACAGTGCTGAACGAGCGGCTGGATGTGAGCCAGAAAGGAAAAAAAAAAAACCAAAAAACAATACGACACGAAGACACAGGTCAGAATCAGTCTTTGAAATAAATAATCTCAAGGCATTGCACAATTCCAAGATTGATCAGTGAGATTTTTTTTTAAGGCAAAAAAGATCTAAAAACACCACATCCAGACGCTACTTTACAAGTTTCTTTTGAAAACTCACAGGTGCATCGCTGGTAGAAAACAATAAGAATAACATGAATAATAATAATAAAAAAACAAAAACAAAACACCACATGCAAACTTAATGCATGCTAAAAAAAATAAATAAAAAAATATATATGTCAGAGTAAAACAGGATATTCAACCACGAGCATTCTGTTGAACCACTTTGCTAACATCATAAAGTTACAAGTAAACAACTTTCCCCCGTGTACGAGTGAGGACCAGGTGGGCGTTCATTACCGCGGGACGCACGCTGACACGCAGCCGCGCCGCATCTCCGATACAATAAATGCTTTTTGATTGTCACACCTCCACCGAAGCTCTGCTGCTGCTGCTGCTGCTGCTGGGGGCAGCAGCGATCTCACGCTCTGCAGTACACGTGACAACCGCAACGTCAGCGCCGCACGTGACGTGACGTGACGCGACGCGCGACTCCACCGGAATCCCGCTCTGCGGCTCCTGGCTTCCTCCTCCACTTCCTCCTCCTCCTCCTCCTCCTCTTCCTCCTCGGGGGCAAATCCACGCACGGCGCGGCAAAAGCACTCGTGTTTCTGTCACATCTAGAAAGGCGCACAAAAGCGCATCGCAGGGCCAAACCGTGCGTCTGCGACAATGCGGTGCGACTGCAGGGACGCCCGCGGCGGTTTGTAGCGCGTGCGATTGAGTGGCTGAAAGGAGGAGGAGGAGGAGAAGGAGTAGGAGGAGTGTCTCGTCTAAAGGCTTTTGAAAACCATTTCAAAGAAAGAAATTCAAGGAGAGACGGTGACATTTTAGAAAAACGCAGCCTAATTTATTCCTTGGCCAGGAAATTATACCTTCTGATCTTACTACAGTGATCCCTCATCATCTGCGGGGCTAGCTTCGGGATTAGCTCCGCTTCGCTAACCGTGGAGAGTTAAAAACCAGCCAATCACTTGGCTTCCCTGGAGCTTAAAACGAAAGCAGCCCACCTTGCCATCACTTTCTGATATCGAAATGAGATCTTCCGAACGGCTCCCAAGGATTATTAGTGAACTTGGCTAGCCAGCATTAAAAACTACAAGAGTCACGCCTAGCAGGCGGTAAGTTAAAAACGCGATGGTGCAAATGAATTGGTGGGCAAAGAGGCTCAAATCTTTCACTTTATTACTCAACGTTTTGTCTACTTATCAGGGTTGCTTTTTCTTAGCTTTATACGATGGACGTAATGCGTATTTAAGACACTTTAGCTTGAATGCTCTTAGCATAAAGACACCAACACTGATACTTTTTAGCTTAACCCGGTGACAATGTTTTTTGTCACCGGAGTAATCAGAGTTGTTTTAGGAAATGATGGTAAATCATGGAAATTGTTGTTCTAGTTTAGCCACATGGTTTCAAAACTGATGTCTCATGAAAACAAATGAAAATATCAATGCGTGTCATTGGGTATTTTGGTAAACATCTTACTCAAAGAAGGACTGCAATTTTGCTTCAATAATTACTTTTTTTAAACAACGGTTGGGACAGAGCGTGAAATCGCTGTTTCTCCGCGAGCAAGAACATTTCACCCAAGTCCGGCCTCGTTACGTAAGTGTCATGCATGTTTCATACACAAATACATGTAGACGCGGTTGCACAGCTTTTACCAGAGTGTGGGTGCGAGCACAAGACCACGTCTTTGCCGTGATAAATAAATGAAAGGCCCTGCCTTGTGTTCTTGGAGTTGACTCTCCACAAGAAAAATACATATGGTATATACAGAATCAATATATATATATATACAAACACATGTAAAAAAAAAAAAAAAAAAAAAACGAAATAAAAAAAGATAAACCTGTTCCTGCTTGATCCAGTTCGGTCCAGTCCAGTGCTGGACCTCAGACTGGTGCTACATTGCGCAATTCAACACCCTTCGCCGGTTGTACAGGGTCCCCGCCAAGATACAACAATACAGCAGTGTAGAAAACCCTCTCAGCCCCGCCCCTCTCCACCGTCGCCTCACACGGGGGACCCCGCCCAGTCAAATTAAGGATCAAGCATCAAGACGCTACAGCCTCACACACGTGTGAACAGGTTTGGTTCTAAATGAAATACACATCTTCGCCCCCGACGGCTGGCTTATAAAAAAATACAGGCCTGTCGTTCATGATTTAAATATGAATAACGTATGTATATAAACATGAATAAGGCCTGTTAGTCATGATTTAAATATGATTACAGGCCTCGGTATAAAATGTAATACGTCATATATATATATAAATCAACAGTTGAGAAGCAGCATTGCACGTTCGGTATATTGGCAGATACGGAAGAGAAGGCAAAGAAAGAAAGATTTGTACAGTGTATATAGGAAAAGGTTGCAAAAGTTTGATCAGTAGACACTTATAGAATATGTTTGATGAGTTTGAGGTGAAAGTTTATAAAAGTGTATAAACTTCTCGTCCACCACTACTTAACTGGATAGGGGCCCAAAAATTCGGAACAGGGTCAACGCACACATAAAAAAAAAACAATCTTGTTTTTGTTTACATGAGCTGTGAGGGGGTGTGGCTTGCAGCTCTTGTGGAAGTTTGTGCTTTTGCTTTGTGTCACATGGGAAAAGTTGTTTTTTCACGTTTACGTCAAAGATTTTTTTTTTTTTTTACCCGATGTGGCGAAAAAAAGTGTCAGTGCAAACTTTGTTTTGTCCTCTGTCACGAAGGTGGAAATGCTGAAATGCGATTGGTTGGTTTGTTGGTGAGACGTTGGAAGGCTTGTAGCTAGTTTTAGCTAGCGGCGGTAGTTAGCTCAGATCCACAGCAGCGTCTGTAGGAATGGATTCCAAAGTTAGAGCAGAGTCGGAATAAAGAATTGGCATAATTTATGTTTTTTTTTAGACTTTGCTGTGTAATGTTATGCTCTTAAAGCTGCAAGATAAGCATAGGCCAAAATGACTTGCTCCTTTCTTTTGTTGCTGGTTCCTGCAACTGTACCGAGGATGCTGCAGAATGAAACTTCTTTTCTCACAAAGTGTTTTCTCTTTCTTGGCTACTTGGTGGTAAATAATAAAACTGGCCAGAATCATCCAAGCAGATGTTACCAAAACAGATCAGCCAGTAACAATATATATATATATATTTATATATAGATAGTTGAGGCATCAGGAGGCCGTTGGGTTCCAGTGGAGAAAATTAAACTTGACCTGCTCAGCCAGTGGAATCCATTTGGACTGTTGTGGATCCAAGACAAAGAAAAAAGAAAAGAAAAACAAAAGCGTTCTGCAGAGTCTCCAGACAGGAATTTTGGAATGTGGTCACATCTTAATAATAAGTTGGCTGACTTACAGCAGATCTGTGTGCTTTCCAGATTTTTTGTATTCTACTCAACGGTTGCAGGTGTTGCCAACACAGAGCTGCCAACTTCCTACAGTTTGGCAACTATCACCATGTTCTAACAACACCGCTAGTGAGAAAGAAATATGAATGTGAATTCTACAAATGAACCCCCACCCCTCCCTCCAAAAAATAATACAACCCCTCACTGACACGCCAACGCACAGTTATTATTAGTTGTTTTTTTTTTTGGCAATACCCGACAAAGTGAGAGGTAGAGAGACGATAAATGAAAAATAAAAAACAGGAAACGCTTCTAAATGGATGAGCGATGTTCCGGTACCAAGGAAATGGAAACACACAGTCGGGTTCGGCGGTGAGATGTGTGTGTTTTTGACTCCTGGGCTTGGAGAACCCACAGTGGCGGTGGGAGGGGGAGTAGGAGAAGTGAGGGTAGGGGACTTACAGAATAAACAAGACAGAAAAAGGGTGCCTGTGACTGTAAGGCAGGTTCTGGTCCCTGCTGCATTTGACCCGACTCCCAGGGAGCGCAGCTTCCTCCCGAGGCCGAGCAGGTGGACGGAGCAGAGGGGAGGAGAGGCGTGGAGCGATTTCAGCAGGCTGACGGCTCTGCTGCTGATGGGAGGTGGCAGTGGTGAGTAGGTGGAGGTGGTGGAGGGGAGGGACGAAGCCCTGAGTGCAAGACGGACGACAGTGCATGCTTACTCAGAACAAGCACATGCTCCATTTATAGACTTATATTGGATAAAAACACACACGCACTCGCACACACACAACTTGCACACAGTCGCACGCACACTGTAATGAAGAACACGGCACTGTGGGCCTGAAGGTCTTTTTTTTTTTTTTTTGTACAAAGTCACAAACCTCCAGTTTCTGCAGGCGAAAAATAGGAATCTGGAAGTTTCTGCGTTTTTCACATTGACTGGTAGAAATGTTTTGGTGGTGGTGTAAAACTCTCCGCTCCACTTCTGTAAACAGTATCATCTCGAAAGACGGGAGATTTTGGTGAAAGACGAACTGTGGGGTGTTGAAATAGAAAAAAATCAAAAGGAAAAACCTCTTTCCCCAGCATCGCACCCCGTCGGCCTGGAGCTTTGGTCCTTTCATAGTCCCGATGCAAATAACCTCCACCACAAAAAAGAGTCGGGCTGTGGAGCTCATCGCGGTCGCAACCAAAGTGCAACATGGGACGGAGGAGCGGTCAGAGGGAACCGCCGGAGCCTCAGTAGCTTCCAGTAAAGAGCAGGAAGGAGAAGAAGAAGAAGGAGGAGGAGGAGGACGGTTCGGAACCAGTGGTTGGCCGGCTGCAACCTGGGCAGCTCTTTAGATCCGGCTTACCCGTCTGGTGAGGAGGGGGTGGATGGCTGGCGGCGGACACGGGGTGTAGGGAGGCGGCAGCGGGCCGGGTTTGATCCCTCGGGTCCTCATGTAGGACAGGAACTGGTCGGGGATCTCGGCCAGCACTTCCTTGGCCAGGCGGGCCATGCTGAGGATGTGGTTACCGCGTCGGTCAATGTAGTCGCGGAAAGGGACGAACTGGAAAAAAATGGGAGCGCAAAGTATACGGTTGGGTTTTGAAAATCCCCTTTACAAAGATGCTACAAAAATCAAATATTTCAAATGTACCCTAGCGTACACCCTCACCCAACAAAGATCCATCAATATCATCCAAAACCCTGAAAATTAAATCATTGTGCAGTGACGGTTCAGAGTATGTGCCACCGTCAATCAGGACTTCAAAAGTCCCCACAGAACCGGACACTGCCAGCACCAGAAGTCTGCCTTTTACTAGTTAGCCAAATGCTAACATAGCCGAACGGCAAACTGGGCTGCAGTGGATACACAGTTCACCCTTGCCTGTACATTCTTTCTTTTTAATGCCATATTTTGGTCCTAGAATTGCAAAATCGTGCAAAAACTCATTCCCAAGTATCTGGAAGCTTCTGTGACACGGCACAAAGGGATGTGTCAAGGAGTTGAAAAAGGATAGATAGAATGGAGGAGAAACGAAAAGGAATGAAAAAGAGGAGCGAATGTGGATGGATTGTGTGATAGGACAACCTCTAATAGGAAAGGAGACAAGGAGGGACATTCTGGCGAGATATCGGCAGTGAAGAAAGAATGAGAATAAAATGTGAAAAAGGTTGAAGAGGAACCAGATGAAGGGGAAGAAGAGAAAAAACAAAACAAGAGCGGGAACACCAAGAGAAGGGTCAGCAGGCGTCATCGTTCCCTCGTTAATCACCAATCCCAACATTCCTCCGGACATTCCGCTGAGCGGACACTCCGACAGCCGAGGACGCACCTGGACAATGTCCCTCTCGGCGTAGCGTCCTTGTGATGAGATCCGCTCCTCGTCCCCGTCCAGCTCGATCATCTCTGTGGTTCAAGAGGAGGAAGAAGAGGAGGGAGGGGAAAAGGGCCCACTGAGTCAGAAGACTCCAGTGTCAAAATGATGCCGGGCCACTGGAGTGTCACAATTTCCATTCCCTCCGAGCGTTCCGAGCATTCCCTCCTCCGACGTGGCATGCAATTTGTGGAATTTACATCGCAATGTGCTGGCTGCTACGTGCCGCTGCAGCCTAACGCTGCACCGGGGCTGGAACGGATCACAGAATCCAGGGGTCGGGTCGGATCACGGTTTTCGTGGCCACGGTTGTTTCGTGGAACTTCGCTCTGATTTGGGGTATAGGTTGTATTTTGTAAGGCCGCAGAATTACCACATGTAATCTAGATATGTTACCCAGTAATTCACCATTTAAAGTATTTAATGACTGAAATATACAATCCATATTTGGCAATTCATTCATCGCTGAGTCCCGCCCCCTTACTTGGATTTTTCGTTCAATTTGGGTGAATAATTCAAAGAGAACCCGGCAGAAAGGACCTTCAACATCAGTCCCAGACCCAAGAGGACGTTGCTACTGAAGAGAAGGTCGGCCTTCTTCTTGTGGGACACATGCATAAAAGAACGTTGTCTGTGCTGTGAAGGCTCTCGGTTGTCTAGGTCATCGTAGAACTTGAATATTGTTGAGCTAAACCAAATGTACTGGTTCTGAAGAACCGGAGAAGCCTTTCAGATGAGAGGCGAAATGTCTTCAAAACACCAAAACCAGTCCATCGGCCTCGAATCAATCTTCAACTAACAAAAGAACGTTGACACCAGAGTTGATGCCGGCGCTTATGTTAGGGTCGTAGTTAGCGCTGACGCTAATCTGTGGAAAAGCAGAAGGACAATTCCACAAGCGAATGGACTGAATGGTACACACACATTCCGAAACCCAGACAGTAGAACCAGATGTGAACCGTTCCATCCCTAATATGCACCACAGGGACATTTGTGCAACGGTGCCGCACACTGGCTCTCTGATCCAGCGAGGGGGCACAATTTCACGTTTTGACAAATGACAATTTTCACATCCACTCAACCCCCGGAGTGGGCAAGAAGGAAGAGGGATGCCATGCATGCAGGTAAGAACACGAGCACTTTCTTACCGTCAAATTCCGCTGGTCCAACCCCGACTATTATAATGGACATGGGCAGGGAAGCAGCCTGCAAGACAGAACAGGCACATCAGGGTCTGACGAGCTGAAATGTGGTGGGCTGCCGGTGAAACTCCCGCCCCAGCGGGGACGACAAGCCACGCTGCTAGCTCGCGGCTAATTGCAGAGCTGCTGTTAGGACAGAACTCTTGTCCGGCGAGAGCTCTGCCGCTTTTTCTAATTTCATGCATCTGCAAGTTTGTCTCAATCTGCTCGGAGGCCTGACAGCTCAGAAATGAGTCAATTTACATCCCCCCCCCACTCCATAGAAAAAAAAAATCACACCGCCCAGCACCGCAATATTGTTTATTAAATCTGGGTCGAGCGGGACGGCGGCAAACACTTCCAGTGATGAATGATAAATGAAGCAGGTTTTTTGTTGTTTATTTTTTTTACAGCGTTTCATAACTTCCTCTTGTTATTAGGTGGACGCTTAAATTGCCTGGGATATGAAAGGGGCCGTGGATCTTCTGCGGGCTAGTAAATAATTAGGTTCAGATCTCAGTTTACAATAAGATCACATCAGAGCAGGTCCTGATTTAGAGAAAGCACACACAGAGATGGGCAAACCGTTGCATCAACTCTGGTGGTAAAGCTGCAAGATTTTTTCATTTGCAGGAATTTCTCTCCCCCTCATTAGTCTGACACTTGCTGTACTCCTTCTTCTTCGTCTTCTTTTTTTAATTTGCCCTTTCACATCATTTGCCCGTTCATTAGGAACCAGATCAGTGGCGTCACCTTGCGGACTGCTCCAGGAAACGAACCGGAGGAATGTGGAGACGCTGCCGAGCCGTAGATCAAAGCTGTCGACTCAACGGTTTCCGAGGCTAATATAACAGTGGAGGCGCTGCTTTTCGCTTCAGCTTATTGCCGTCTAGGCGTTCAACAGTGGCACAAGTTTTCATTTAAGTTGAAGTTTATCGCCAGCTGGATTGGCCGCGTAAATGGACTGGTTAGTGGTGAAGCTCAGTTCACTGGTTCTAGAGCAAGGGTGGGCCAACTCATTGACTGGTGGGCCACAATGGAATGTAAAATTTAATCGAGGGGCCGGAGCAGGAGCAGATGGATGGAACTTTTGATGACCCACCTCATAGGAGAAAACAATATATCATGGAATGTGAAGAAAACATGTGCTATCATGTTATTTGAAAATGAACAAAAGCAAAGTAACAAGAAAATGTGTCTTTGAAGCCCCACGGTATTTAGCTTTTCATTGAAATGACTCTTAAAACACTGAAGAAATGAATGATATACAGCAATATTTTGACTTACTGACTATTAATATAATTTCTTCAAGTTTGGCGGGCTGGATTAAAACCCTTAACGGGCCGCATATGGCCCCCAGGCCATAGCTTGCCCATGCCTGTTCTCGAGGGACGGAGAAACATGAAGCACTGGTTATGGTGGGACATGGCTGGACTGGTACCAGTGGAAAGAGAAGATCTCTGGCCCACAGAGACGTTAGGATGCGTCCAACAAGACCAGAACTGGTTCTGTGTATCAGGGGAAACGCCGCATGGCTTTTTCAGCCACGTCGCACTTTTTGGATTTTCTCATCGATCTGCTTCGTCTGTCGTTCCTCCACAGAGACGCAGCAGTTTCACATCTCAGCCTTCTTAAAAAGCAGCAGTTTCATTTCATCTCCGGTTCAACAACATCCTGCACCAATTGCATTTTTGTGTGAAGTGGTGGAAAATAAATATATTTATATATATATATAAAAAAGTCTGGTACTGTACATTGACGATGGACTCCTTGGTCTGCGCCATGTCGGTGATGACGCCGTCGGAGATGATGAGCAGGATGAAGTACTGCGAGCCGTCCGTGATCGCCGAGGCGTACCTGCCGTCAAAGAAGGAGAGGGGTCAGAGGTCAGCAGGACTGGAGGAGGAGGAAGAGGTGCCAGAGGTCAGCAGGACTGGAGGAGGAGGAGGAGGAGGAGGTGCCGGTTCTGGCTCCAAGCCCATTGGGCTGCTGCTGACGGAGGCACTTCTCCCACCGTCCAACATCAGAGTTAGCCCCGCCCCCACCCACCCAAAAATCAAACTTTTTATTGCGAGGCCAATGAGCCAATCAGGGCGCTAATAACGCAGTAAGTCGGAGGTAAACGGATCACTCTGTGTATTTACAGCGGAGACACGGCCGCCTTGCAGCCAAATGAGCCGGAAGTTTTAATGAAGCGTCTTTCTGCTGAGACTCCACGCAGCCTGGAGGCCATGCGACCGTTCTAGCCCCCACCTCCCCACCCCCCACAACGTATAAACATATCTGCAGCCCGTCTCTCAACTGTCACCATGAATTTCCATCTCGCCGTATTAATGCGGAGACCTACTTTGTGCACAAGGCAGCGTTTATTATCCTCCTCGTGGTAAATGTGCCGCACTCATTTTTTATTTTTTGACCAATAAAAAAAAACTCAGGCTCTCGAAATGCCGTCAAACAGAAGAAGGCCAGCGGCTAGTGCAGCGTGTGTGGCTGTGTGGCTGTGTGTGTGTGTGTGTGTGTGAGTGCGTGTGCACTGTAAAAGGCCTTATTTATTGCGGAAAGTAAAAAAAATAACCTTAGAGTTGTTTGATGATTTAATGCTGTTTACCAGATTTGTCCTGTTATTCTGCTGGCTTTCACATTTTATTTCTTTAATATTATTTCTTTAATACCATTACAATATATAAAACTAAATTGCATTTATTTAAGCCAGTTTTCATCACATATCTCAATGTGTTGTTGTTTCTGATCATGTCGGTGTACGCGGAGGGAGGGTGTGAAGGCAGATCCGCCTCTGCGGGAAGAAAACGACAAACGCGGCTCTGTGTCTTATTTATTTATTCTCAGTCTCTCTATATTTTGTTTTTTTTAGCCTGGTCTGGTTGCAGGGTTTTTAGTCAGCCGCTCCACGGAGGCGCTCGCCGAACAATGAAGCTATTCTCAGGCCGAGTGGGCGGACGGCGCCCGGAGAGGGAAGAGGAGGGGGGCGGGATCTGCAAGGCGGTGATGATGAAAGGTGAGCAAAGTGCTTGTTACAGTCACCGCTGACGACGAGGAGCCAAGCTCTGTAAATAGGAAACGTCAGGTGGAGGTGTGTGTGTGTGTGTGGGGGGGGGATCTCCTGTACTACAAGGCAGGGCATTAATTTTACATCAGCGGTGATTCATGTTATCTGTGCAGGTGGGTGGGCTCATCTATAGTGATAAAACGCGTGTGTGTGTGTGTGTGTGTGCGCGTTTATTTCCATCTACTGCTATTGTTTCCTCCAATTATCTGTGGTAAAGCGGTGGTAAAGTGGCGGTAAAGTGGTAGGAGGTGTGTGTGTGTTTATTTTAAACTCCGCCCACTGACTCAGTGCGGCCACGCCCGTCGCTGTGACACTCAACAGCGGCGGTTGTCGTCCAGTGCCACGTTTCCACAGCGCTGTGCGTTCAAAGCCCCTTTCGCCGGCGCCCCCTGCTGGCTGCCCTGCCGACCTACCTGGCCACGTGGTTGATGACGGGGGAGAAGTGGGTGGGGCCGTAGAGACGCACTGACTTGAGACTCTGGTAGTATGCCTCCATCACGCCCTCGATGCCGCTGCAGTAGGGGTTTTGTGGGTTGCCGTTCTGAAAAAGAAAAAACACACAAAAGACACAAACAGCTGTGAAAGTTATGCATATGAATACATATGAACAACAATATACATATATATGTGAGTGTGTATGTACATATATATATATATGTGTACATTTATATATATACATATACACACATATATATATGCACATACATACATATGCATATATATGTATATATATATATATTATACACACATATATATATATATACACACTATACACACTATACACACACACTGAACATACATGATGCCACACTTGTCAGGAACATGCATTTAAAATGTGACAAATCTTCTCTGCCGTGTCAAACAGCTTATTCTGCTGTTGCTATTGACTCTTTTTTTGAGCTTCTGGTGCCCCCAGGTGCTGCCAATCAGAGGCCTGATTGGCATCTGCTTCAACAATCGGCATACCACCAAGTGTGGGATCAGCCTGGGCGTGCTGTTCGTGCCACAGTGACCGACACAACCACTTTGGCTGACTTGCGACGTCTGCTGGTTGAACGATGGGATGCCATCCCACAGCAGTGTGTGACCAGGCTGGGGACCAGCATGAGGAGATGCCAGGCGGTTGTGGCCGTGTGTGGTTCTTCTACACACCACTGAGGCTCCTGTTTGTTAAATGAATCAATTGTTAAATTGCCAAGATGTTTTGTTTCATCCAATCCACCAAACAAGAGTCAATGGAATAGAATAAGCTGTTTGACTCGGCAGAGAAGGTTTGTCTGCTCACCCCACAAATGCATGTTCCTTACAAGTGTGGCACCATTTAAAAGGGGAATAAACAGGCTTTCCAACGATATGAGATTCATTTCCAAGAAATATTGTTACAACAATGAAATAATCTACCAAACACAAATCTCCTTACTTTTTGCGTTATGTTTATATACACACATACAATATATATGTATATGTAAACACACACGTGTATAATAACAGCTGTGGGAGTGTGGAGCCGTGAAGGACAAGTCGACGCTCTGGGAATTATTGATCTCGGGCGCCGGGACGTTTTGTCGGCTCCGGTTTGGACGGCCGCTCGTTCGTTTACAGCCTTGCCGTGACGGCAGCTCTAGAGAAAACTGGTCCGCTGGGACCCGGCTGTCAGCCGCCGCCGCCGCGCCTGACGCGTGACGGCAGGGAGAAATTCAAAGCATCTGGAACCAGCGAGAATTAAAATACAGCTGATGTCTAAAAAAAACAAAAAACAAACAATATTCACTTGTAAACTGAGGTTTTCTTCTATTCATCTTTCTTGTTTGCATTTAGAACGTCGAGTCTGGTTTAAAAAAAAAAAATAGCAATTGAATATTTGCACACACACAAAGCTCACTTCCTCTCTGGGCACGATGCATCGTCCACAACGACGCAGAGGCGCAGCACGATGGGACAATTAGGAGTGATTCATTCATGTATTATTTATTTTGGGTAGCCAGTGAATTTGAAGATGCTTTATTTTCATTTCCGGATCTTTACAGATTGCCGTTAGCTGCGAGGTAGCAAATCGTACCACTCTGAGACCAAGGCGTTGGCTATTTTCCTTTCCCCTCATGGGGAAATGGACTTTTATTTTGAAACGAATGTGGCAAAAAGCTGCAGAATAACAGGATTAACCCGCAGAGCTGGAGGCATCAGGAGCGACCGCCCTGGGGGCCCGAACATCAATAACACCCGCACGGTTTTACAATTTATAACCTGGATGGAGGACGAGCCTCTGGGGGGCGGCGCTGAGCCGCTGAGGATCCACCAACTCATCTGGCCTTGGCCTCGCTCCACATATTTTAGGCAAATGCCCCGTACGCTTCATTTTCTCTGGTGCAACATTTGTGTAAGAGCACCCGAGGCGCCGCTCCTCACATTCTGAACCTCGTTTGTGGAACCAATAGCAGTGGAATGTTGTCTCCTTAAGAGGCTCTCCACCGAGATCCGGCCATTTGCAACAGAAGATTTAACTGATTCATTAGCTGGCAGCTTCCGACTCCGGCGTCTTGCAGGAAACAAAACAAAAACTTTGGGAGGAGGACGTCGGTGCATTATTAAAGGCTTCCATATGTTGCCGGCTCGCTAATTATCTCAGCCGACTCTGCGAAGACGTGCGCGCGGGACTACTTCGCCTTCTCTTTTTTCTAAAAAAAACATTCTTGTGTAACCCCGCCGGAGTCGGCGGCAGCTGCAATCCTCGCCGAGATTACGATTAATGCGCACGTGTCTGATCTCCGGTTTCGGAGCCTGCAGGGCCGATAAAGTCTTAGCCAACGCCGCGCAGCTGTAAAAAGCGGGAAAAACGCCTCTGGAGCAGCATCTGGAGGTGGTGGAGGTCGAGAAAGGGTGAGGGAGAGTGAAGCCTGCAGGATGGATGGATGGATGGATGGATGGGAGAGTTGACAATAGATGGATGGATGGATTGGTGGATGGATGGATGGAAGGACACAAAGAAGGATGGATAACTGGATGATGGAGGTGTGGACAACTAAGGGTTGTATGGAATGATGGAATGATGGATGCATGGATGGAAGGATGGACACTACAGATGGATGAAATGACTTGGGTTGATGATGGAGGGGTGCATCAGAGGATGGATACAAAGGAGGGTGATGGGTTAAGGATTGGATGGATAACTGGAAAATGAATGGATGGATATATAGGATGGATGATGGCAGAGGGGTGGACATTAACAGATAATCAGAAAGATAAGAGGGATGATGGATGGACTGATCAAGGAAGACATACCTGGATGGATAAACTTGATGATGGACGGATGGAAAGATCGATGATGGATGATGAATGGACAGAAGGATGGTTGATGAACAAATGGATGGATGAGCAGATGGATGATAAATGGATGGACTACTGGACAGGGGATGGATGGATGGATGAATAGAAGAATGAACAGATGGATGATGGATGTATGGACGACAGGACAAATGGATGGATGGATGGATGGATGGATGGATGGATGAACAAAAGGATGAAGAGATGGATGGATGGACGACTGGACAGGTGGATGGATGGATGGATGAATGGACAGGTGGATGGATGGATGGATGGATGGATGAACAGAAGGAAGAAGAGATGGATGGATGGACGACTGGACAGGTGGATGGATGAATGGATGGATCGATGGATGGATGATCAGAAGCATGGATGGACGACTGGACAGGTGGATGGATGGATGAACAAAAGGATGAACAGATGGATGGATGGACGACTGGACAGGTGAATGGATGGATGGATGGATGGACGACTGGACAGGTGGATGGATGGATGAACAAAAGGATGAACAGATGGATGGATGGACGACTGGACAGGTGAATGGATGGATGGATGGATGGATGGATGGATGGATGGATGGATGGACAGAAGTCCTGCCTCTGCCTCAACAGAATGAGAAGACCTTCCAGATGAAACATCATTAGATCCTGGGCCAACACAGATCCAGGCCTCCTTACCAGGGCGAACTCGTGCGAGACGCGTCCATCCGGCGGCAGCTTGGCTCCGAAGCCGAGCGCCGGGAACATCTTGTCGCTGTCGTAGTCCTGGATGATCTCGCCGATGGCCCGCAGCGCCATGGCGTAGTCGTTGAGCTGGTAGGGGCTCATGTAGTGCAGCGAGGTGGGCTGGGACGGGTTTCCTGCCGGGGAGAAACACACAGCAACACACCTGTCACCGCGGCCCAGCTGACCTCGTCCGTCCCGATGGCCTCTTAGCTGGTTTTAAAGGGGCAACACCCGATTTTCGTCACTGTCAGACCTAAGGTTGTAAAAAAGTGAAGCTCCCGTGGTGTGGTGAACGTCACATGACGTGTGCTCTTTGTGTCCTGAGTTCCCACCCTTTCAGTCACTTTCGTTTACAAAGCCGTAACCTGTCAGCAAGTGCACGTTGGTGCATGCTTGTCAGAACAGCTGCCCTCCCACTTTAATAAAAGCAGTGAGAAGAGGGGGCGAACACAGAGCAACGTCAGAAAACACATGTAAATGCGCTCCAAATCAATGTGAACACCAAATGATATTATACTGGGGGGTGGGGAGGGGGGACGCTGTCTGCTACCAGAAATGTCACAATGTTGTGTTGTTTCCAAGGGGACAACTATCAGGGACGGACCTGCCTCTGTCCTCCGAACTGCTGAAGTTCGGTTTGGTTTTATTTATTTAACTTTGGCTTTGCATGAATAAAACTAAACAATAAGTCTCACATGTTGAAAGCAGGTCCGTCACTGATCGTGGTCCCTTGGAAACACGACATGGCCATAGAAGGCGACACTCTATCCAGCATCATCGCTTGAGCTAATCCTAGCATGTCCAGCTGGATCACTCAACTTTAATACGTCCGGAGGTCCTTACACACTGGGAAATAGACGAAGCGACGCAAATAAGCGACGCGAAAATGTGAATTCTTCGTCGGCAAATTTTTTCTGTACACACCTAGAATAGGAATACGCGCATAAAATTCCCCAGGTGGAAGATACGAAATGTCTTTGGTTAAGAAGCGGTGGTTAAGTGGTCAACAATTTTTTGACCTCGTTATTTAAGTTCCTGTTGCCATAAAAGATTTTACCTTTTCCTATGGATGTGCTTATCATTTAGAATGCTTTTGGGAACATGATTTTTTTTAAAGTGTGGTGACCAACAGGTTGTGTTGTCTTACCCTGTGGAATTTCGCCAGTACTTTAGAATGTCCATCGGACAATTTGAAGGACTGCTTTGTCAACTGGCTCCACGTTTGGCAGACGGAGAGAACATTACCGAAGTCTTGATGTGGCCTCATCGACATGCCGACATCATTTTGAGTGGTTAGAAGTCTTTTTTAGCCTCCGCAAAATTCGACACAAGAGTGAAAAAAATAACAGCCGCTTTTTCGCTCCTTGAGTCGTTACATGTTTGAATGATCGCTCCTTGCTCGCTCAGCGGGGGGGTTGCTCGCTTTGCATACGAAGCTTCTTTGTTTTGTTTCAGTTCTTGTGTTTGATATCGTCTGTTTATGCAATTTCATCTTTTCTCATTTTTTTTTTCCCCAACCAAACCTTTATGTGCGTCTTCGCTTCCAGGTGACATTTCCTTGTGCTTCGTCACCGTTTCAGATTGCAGTGTAATTTCCAATAGTTCGTCAACTTGACTGTCACTCGCACTCACACTCACACACACCCAGTCACACACACACTCACACACACTTAGTCAGTCACACACACACTTAGTCACACACACACACACACCCTACAGCGCCGCTGATGTTGTTGTTGATCCTATTTTTAGTCTTTTCCACGTCCTTGAACAGCACAACTATTATACGCAAAATGACACACGTCTGACACACAACTTGGGTGTTCTCAATTTGAATTATGGGAATTTCTGTTGAAAAACGGGCCAGAAGCCTCCTGCTTAAATGCTACAGAAGTGAGGCAGCAAAGAGTAACAGTTAATTACACAGAGTCATTCTGCGCACTCATTAACTTCCACGCAGTAATCAACCCAAACACCGAGCATGAGGAAACGAACTTCGGGCAGGTAAATCGCTGCCCGACCTCATTACGATGACAGATGACTTCGAGGTTCCGCCGACTCTCCAAGAGAGGGGGAGTTGGGGGAAACGCCCCCTATTCCCAGCTGAGGGAACAACATCCATAATATTGCGTTAGGAATATTTGCTCGGCGCACTGAAATGAGATCATCACTCAGACAAAGTGACAAAGTTTCTGTTGGGTTTATCGATGATCTGATGAACAGCGCAGCTCCCCCTCTACCTGCAGGGACCGGCAGCGACCTGATTGGCTGAGAGCTCAGATCAGACGGGTGGCAGATAATCTGACATGGAGAGCGAGCGACCGAAGGAAACCACAGCAATAATAAATAATGACGACGATGATGATAAATCAAAGCTGACTGGCGACGCTGAAAGATTTCGCACGGAGAAAAGTTTCATCTGCTGGAGCGTTGAAGCACTCACCGTTTGACGCGGTGAAGTCAATGGCCACTGTGAAATTAATCTGAGTCCTGCGAGAGAGAAAGAGAGAAACAACACGCAATCAGTCCGTCTCCACACCAGGGTTGATGGTGCCAATCTGCTGCAGAGGGAGTGAGAACCGACCCGCCGCGGATGTAGTCCAGGAAGGAGAGCTCGGTGTCCACCAGGCAGGACAGCAGGGTGACCTGCACCACAAATCAGGGCGACAGTCACTCATCAGCCGGAACACAGCTGGAAGGTGTGAGATCAGCTCAGCGAGGAGCCGAATGCAGACACTCGGTCGCAATCAGCAACTGGTTATCAGTGAACGCGAAAGACGTCGAGAGTGGATTAAGCCCGGTGTTTACAGCCTCCGACTAAAACCAAAGACTAGGTTTGTGAGTGAGCACAGAGCCTGGTCTCAATCTGATCAATAATGTTTGTTTAAATTAGATGATGATGTATTTACATGTTTTGTTTTGTTTTTTAAAGAAAACTTGTTTTAAACTAACCCAACAAAGGAATTGCACCAGTGGTCTCAGAAATCAAATCATTGAAATTAAACCTGAAGTTTTGTTATCTCACTGTCAGAAACAATTGAATCACATTTATCCACATCTTCTGGGGTTTTATTACCATTTTTTTTTCCTCAACAGGGAAACGTTTTAGCAGAACTCAAGCGAATAACATGGGGACAGGAGCAGCTGCTGTCATGTGACCATCTGTCGTTAAAAATCACCAAAAAACACAATCCAATTTGGAATTTCCAACAGAGCGACTGTCTAAAAAGCGACCTGTTTCACTTTTCCTGACATTCCCGTGGTTTCCAACATAAAACCAATACACCTGACGACCGGCTGCCTGTTTGTTGCTAGAACAAAACGTACCGTCCCCGAGTTCTGGTACTTTTTCTTCTTCTTTCCTTTTTTCTTTGGATTTAGCACCTGTCAAAACAAATGAAAACAGCAACTTTAATCACAAAGCACTTTCTTCTCCTGATGAACTAGCCTGAGCTGAATGTCACCATGTGACTTGCAGAGGGCGGAGCTTACTGTAATCTGACCTGGTTCATTCCTAAAGACACTCGTCTAGATAAAACCACATCGATTCAGTGGGTCCATTTCAACAATCGGCCTAATTTGCAACTCATTTTACGACTTTCCAGGATCTGGAACAGGTAAGAACAAAAAAAACAAAAACAAAAGCAAACAGAAGGGCCACGCCACCTCGTAGATGTGGAACTGCGACTGGCTCCGGGACATTTCTCTGTAGCTGGTGCTGAACTCGCCGATGAAGTCGTGGCTGCGGGCACAAAAGGAAAATGGCCTTAATTAGCAGCAGGTCGTTAACCCTCCAGTGGGGATCGGACTTTTTTTGTTTTAAATAACTAAATAACAGAAATAAAGGCATTATGAAGCTTCATTACAGTTAAACTCTTTTCCCATTTTTCAGTTTACGTTTTTCTTTTTTTCTTTTTGGTCAGTTATAAAACCTAAAATCTCCACAACTACACAACACTCTTAATTAATGGTCGTGTTTTTCCTTTTGTGCATAATAACAGAAAAACCATGGTATTGTGGTCACCTCGGCCAGAGTGTTATCACAAGAAGCTGGGATGAAAAATCAGCCTCGAAAACCATGAATATTAATGATCCGCGAAGGAGTAAACGGCGCCCTCTTGAGAACGCAGAGGATTTTTTTTTTTAATGTTCACTGAAACACGGGCGGCGTGCCGCTGCTGTCAAGAGAGCGTTCAGGCGGCGTTAATAGTTAATGCTCGGCTCAAAGCGGCGAGGAGGGTTTTGTCAAATGTGGAGGAAAACAGGAGGGCGCGCCGCAACAAATGGCCCGCGATACGCCGTCCCAGAAGCCTCCTCGCACCGCTTCCATTTGATTTCATTTTCCCTGTGAACTTTCAAACCGGGTGAGCAAGTCGTGTCGATCCTTTTTATATTTACACAGAGCAGCTGAATAGCTGTGAGAAACGGCCTCTGGCTAACGACCTCTGACGACGCCCTGAGGGTCTATTTTATCAGCGGCGGAAGAAGAAAGCAGTTCCCTCACCCTCCGTCCCTGTCCCAGTCGTACACCTCCACCTTGATGCTCCTGCAGGACAAACAAAGCAGTTCCATTTGCGAGCGTCTTGTTTTACAGCCTGCCAGGGAGCACTAAAATAACACACCCTAGATATCCATGAAGGAAATGTTCACGTTGAAAATCTTTGTTAATCACACAGTGGAATATTTTGAGAACAAAATAACATATAATGATCAATGTAAAATGAAATTATTCTCCCATGGTGGTCTGGATTTGGAATCCTACTCAAAATAAAAGTGGAAACTCAGAATACAGGCTGATCCAACTGCAGTGGAAATTCTTCAGGACAAGTCAAAACGAGGCAAATGACAATCGCGCTGAATTGTGACTTGGATTTACATTGTGTTCTTTTGGTTTTCCCTTTATTTTTTTGAGCAGTATATATACACAACTCATCTGTACCTACGTCCAAAAAAGGTTTCAAAATTCTTCAAAAGGAAAATTGTTCCATCTAAATTTTCAATATTCCTCCAACCAACGTTTTTTTGACGTCACTCGAACTCCACCTTTTTTCTGAGGCGGTAGGCGGAGCTAACGCAGGCGGGAAGCCCTACCTGTCGTAGTCTCCGTTGCAAAGCGCCCTGACGGGGATTTTGAAGGCCTGCCACACTGGGTCCAGCGTGTTCTTCACCACCTCCGTCTTGTGGCAGATGGTGAATCTGAGACAAAGAGGAAGAAACCAGGAAGTGAATCCAAGCCTAGCTGAGAGATTAGTGCAAGTGCCGTTGTTGCCAGAATTCAATTAAAGATGCCATAAGTGGCACTGGAGGTTTTTTTCTTGCTCTGTAAAGATTTCAATTTAATCCTAAATGGTTTCCAGCAAGATTTTTAACATGCTTGAAAGTGACGGACGAAGGTTCACCCTCTTGCAAACAGGAAGTAGAAAATGTTTGCAAAACTTTGTCCCAAGCCATCGTCACTCTGCATTCTAAGCTAGAGTGAGCTTTTGTAACATGATGTGTTGAGGCAGGGCTGTATATAAGGGGTGTGGGGGGGGGGGGGCTGTATGCTCCTTTTTTTTCCCCCCAGCCAACAATCTTTCCACTTCCTGTTCTTTTGGACGGCGGCGCCCTTCTTTGTGGCCGCGGCCGCCCGGCCCGCCGCCTGCCGTCGCGCCCCGCGGCCCAACATTTAGGCTGCTCCACTAAACACGCAGCTGCACAAAGAGGAGGACGCGTGTCGGCGCTAAGACGAACTTGAATGCAGCACATCTGCAGGGGGGCGGGAAGAAAGAAAAGAGGAAGAAGAAAAAGAAGAAGAGGAGGGGGGGAAGGGCGACCTCGGCGACACGCTCCGCACTTCGCCCCGTCGTGTCCGTCCACTCGGCTCTTTGTTTGTTTTGCCCTGACAAGTCTGTCCTATTATCTGTGCTCATCCCTCCGTCGGCTGCCGGATCCCGCTAATGGTCGCGCAGCATAAGTCGCATATACGCGGCAGTTACGCAACGCAACGCATGGGCGTTTCAGACCTTATATATTTGGAGCATGAAAAAATTGCCCCAGCTACATCTCTGGCATCTATACGTGCGTCTGTGGGCGTCGGGGGCAGGAGACGCCTGCTCGAGGTAATGCATACAAATTGACGTCGGCAAAGACCGAACGAGAGAGAAAGAGAGAGAGAGAGAAAAAAATAATAATAATCAAAGAAGAGCGCGAGGGCCAAAGTGCCGCCTGTCAACTCACGATCCGTCCTCATTGCTGCGGTAGAAGACCAGGAACGGGTCGGATTTTCCAAAGAAGTCCTTCTTGTCCAGCTTGTTGCCGCAGAACTGCAGCATCACCGACTCCTGCCGAGGGAGGCAAAGTTACAGCAGGCGTCAGTCGCAGGTCCAGAGCAAGGAAACAAAGCCGTGACCCTTGACAGTCTCAGTTCTGTTGGAGGCTGATATTAACCGTCTGGCCCGCAAGCAGACGATTGTGCTTCATTTGACCCCTGACCCCTGGTCATCATACTGTATCATCTAGAAACATCGGCGGCAATTGGAGGTGGTTAATGGTTCCGCACGGCAAATGAAACACCCCTGATGAATGTGTTTCGCTGTGTCTCCCCAGGCAGATGGACGGACGGACGGACGGACAGACGGCTGTGAAGAGACTGAGGATGAATTAATGATGCAGCTGCTTTATTTTATCTTTTCACCGCCTCCCGCCTGGATGCCAAACAGAGTCACAGAGGAGGCAGCTCAGACTGGTTCCCTGCAGCAGAAAAATCCCATTGGCTCAAAATGCATTTTTCCCAAAACGAAACGCCTTTAAAGCAGTTGACAGGACGACTGTGACCTGAAACGCGATTCATGGCAAATCTTTCTATTGTAGATTTTCAGTTATGGTCTTTTAGTCGTCGTAGAAAATCACCAGTAAAGAGTTTATTCCCAGCGTGATGTCGCTACGTCGCTACGTCGCACGTGCTTCTGCGTCTCAGCTCGTTCTGATTGGCCGCGTCCTGACGTGTCTGTAAGTGACGTTCTCCAGTATCGTTCTGAATGGCCAAATAAATCATGTGAGTTACCGAGGCATGATGGGGAGTGACACTACTAGCCCATCTGGTCTGGATTGAAAACCTCACTTAAGAGTTGAGGGCAGATTTACAGCTGATTTTGAGCTTGATGGGGCCATCACTTTAAGTATGACAAACAAACTTTGGGTTTGTGCCTCATCCTGTGTGACGTAGGAGAAGGTGAATGTGAGGCCGACGGGCTCTTACCCGGCAGTTGCTCAGCTCCTCTGCTCTCACGATGATGGTGCCACATTTCTTCCCCGGAATCCCACTGAAACGAGGCAAGAATCAGGTTAAAATTCAAAGTTCCATTCAGAATTCAACGCGCACGCACGCACACACACACACACACACACACACACACACACACACCAGTGACTACTGCCTACATGAGAGCAACATTAATGTCAGGGGACATTTGAGCGGCGATGTTTGTTTACATGGCGCGCTGACAAAGCGTGCAGCGTCAGCCAAAAAAAAAAAAAAAAGGAGGAGTGCCGGCTAAAAATAGAACGAAAACGGACGGCGCCGACCCCGGGCCCGGTTCACAACAGGGTGGGCGGGGCTTCTCGTTTGGCTAAAAAGGGTCCAGGAATGGCGAGATGAGAGATGACTGATGGCTTTGACGACTCCTGGGACACGGCGCCACCTTTTGATGGCCAGGAGGGAAAATAATTGGCAATAATGAAATTATGAAGAAGAGGAGGAGGAGGAGGAGGAGGAGGAGTCTCCTTCTTCTTTGTCTTCTTCTTCCCACTGATATTTGTGAGATAAACGCAATTTCAAAACAAGAGTTCGGGGTTTCAAAATTCAATCCAACATTACAGCATAGACAAAAGGCCCAGATTTCCTGATGTCAGCGTGTGTGTGCGTGTGTGTGTGTGTGTGTGTGTGTGTGTGTGTGTGTGAGGACCCTGCAGTCAGCTCACTGAAGTGCGCACGCCTCACATGGTAAACGTGAATGAAAATTGTTCTGATTGTTTCGAGCCTGTCGTCGTCCCTTACTCTGAAGCTCCGCCTCCAGCCGACGGGGTGGAAAATCTCACACACACACACACACACACACACACACACAGACATACATGCACGTGCGGAGAGGAGACAAAATGCATAAAAGTGAATGGTGCATCTACACAAACAACACAAGAAAACAGACGTGAGTGAATGACGACGGACAGATTACGTAACCTGAGCAGCAGCAGCAGCACATTCTTACATCATAGTTCTTGTGTGTGTGTGTGTGTGTGTGTGTGTGTGTGTGTGTGTGATCTTTAGCAGGCCCATTCAGCCGCAACTGCTCATTGATTCCCTCACACACACACACACACACACACACACACACACTGAGTGGGTGCATTCACACACATTAAATGCCACTGGAGGAGAAACAAAAAGCTGCGACATTGAGGCTCCTCGCTGATCTGCAGCGCGGCTCAGAGACCAATCACAGGGAGGCGTCATGTGTCTCTGTCACACTAGACCAGAGAAAAAAGACGACGGCGAAACAAAAAAAAAAACAACCAAACAGTTTCACACGCAACGTTTTTCGGAAGAGCGGCAAAAGACAAGTGGCAGCGTTTCCACTCAGAGACGCAACGTTACGTAATGCAAAAAAAGTCAGAACTTTTTCTCCTGGTGTTGAGTCGCGGCTACGGGGGCGACACTTTACACCAGCGTTATCAGTACAGGGGGAAGGTTGCCGGTTCAATTCCACTCCATTCCAAGACAGCTGGGAGAGCTGGATTGACTCCGGCCTCCAGAGGGCGCTGTCTGCTCCGGGTTTCTTCCGACAGGGGGAGTTTTTCCTGTTTGCTCTGCGGCTTCCTGCAGCTCTGGAGGCATCAGCTGCGTTTGTGCCTCGCAACGTCTTTGGCGGCGATTTAGCGCTTCACAATTGTCCGCTGATTGACTGATTGACTGATTGATTGAAAGATAAGAAAGAGAAAAATGTTTCCCGCGCTGCGACGGATGTTCCCCTTCAAAAAAAAACAAACCCCTCACACTTGTTTGTGTAATTTGTGTAATCTTACATAAAGTGGCTGCAGGTTTTCCGTCTAATTTCTCCGGCTTGTTTATGTGAAACTGTTTTGGCCCGTTTGTTTCTGCAGGCTCGGGCTGAGACTTCACTTTGGGTTTGGATCCCGGTGCTGACGTCTCCCCCTGGGCCGAACCCACTGTTTACCATCTCGTGTTGACACTCTGCGGCTGCGAGCGGAGCGCTAACTATTCGTTAACTGTTCATTTCCTCTGGCTGGCTGGTTTCGACTCGCTTGATTTTCGCTTCAGCGTCGCATCGTTAAGAAGATCAGAACAAGGCGCTGATTTCTCGATTCACGCCCGTCTGAATGGGAACCGATCTGAAATCAAAACCACTGATACTGACGCTGACTTTTCTTGGCGGTGACTGACTGGAGGAGTCTCTTACCTCAAGGGTTTCTCCAAGCGGCAGCCCAGGGAGCCGAAAATCTCCCCCAGCGTGCAGAAGGCCTGGCCCAGGAAGTCCTGCAAGGGTTCCAGAAGAAGGGACTCAGTCAAAACCACGGAGAAAAAAAAAGTTTTCTAATGTGGCATTTTGTCCGAAGCAGAAAGGTCAACTCGCATGTCGTTTTCATCAGCACCACATATCAAGCATTTTTCTTGTTTTTTTTCTTTTTGTTTTGTTACAGCAGCATTTTTCTCTCTGACAGTTTCATCTCGGCTTTATTAACATTTCTATGTCGCTGCTGCGGGCGACAATCTCTCTCCACGCTGACGAATGAGTGACTCCATTCCGGCCGCTGCCGTGAATAACGTCGACAAAAGAAACTAAAAGCGGTGCGCCGCCGCCGCCTCGAGGCGCCGCCGGCTTCGTGGTCCACGGGCCGCGTCCAGATTCAGAAAGAGAAGGACGCAGGAGCAGCAACGGCGGAAGAATGAAGTGTTTTCTGTTGATTGGACAAATCGCACTCAAGGGTTTTGTCTCCGGTTAGCAGGTGCCGAGATCTGACAACTCTGCACTCAACTGTGACTCTCACAAAACATTGGGAAATGCACATGAAACATGTGAAATGTCTAGGTGTGTCCAAAGCGGGCGATTTCGGGTCTGGAGTCTTCTGTTGGCAGAATCAATCACAGACAAGGATTAAAGAGGCGACGGTCCGTGGCCTGATAGCGAGTCAATCGCCGCCAGATTGTGTGTGCATGAGACGGCACACATGCATGTGTGAGTGTGTGTATGTGTGTGTGTGTGTGTGTGTGTGTGTGTGTGTGTGGCAGCATTTGACAGATGAGCTGTGTTGCGTCCGGCGGGCAGAAAGCTGCTCCACAGATCCGTGCCGGTGCTGAGCCGACGACTCCAAACACAGAGATGAAAAACACAGAGCCGCGGCTGAGGCGCTGGCAGGAGGAGAAAAAAGGTCGTCTGGTCGTCTGAAAGTCTCCTAAAATCCTCTATTACTCTTCCCCTCAGCTCCAAGGAGGCACCACCTGCAGTTTACACCACCACCGCAGCAGAGGGCGCCGTCAGGGGCAGCAGCTCTTGAATTGAATTGATGTGTTTGATCAATGTGTTTGAGTTCTCCTTATTCTTCCCCATATTTCTTCGTCCTATTCAGTCTGGCTGCTCCTTTTCGCACTAATTTGAATTTGTTGGCTTACAATGACGACGTCCATAAATAAAATAAATTACTCACGAAGCCGCTGTGCATATAAAAGGAAACGAAATGAACTAAACGGCTGCTGTGAAATGCCGCCTGCTTCCAAACAGCCACCGGGGGCAGCGGGGAGCAAGCGGCGGCAGATTAATTGCTGCCCACAAACAAAGAAGCTTTTTTTTCCGTCTTCCAATCCTGAATCCTCTTGACAATAAGAAAAATAATAACAAAACGCAGGCTTTGAAAAGAGGTTTTGTTCCTTTGTCAGGAAGGTGGTGATGGTGCGTTTATCCCCCCTGAAGGAGGAAGAAACAGGAGGCTGCAGGATCCAAACATCCTGCACCTCCAGTGCAGATGTACGCGAGGGAGGTATGTGAACCATATGGCACAGGGGGAAACATCTGCTGTGTGGGGGGGGTGTCACGTGACCCTGGGCTCCCGAAGCTGCCGGCACAGATACTGAACACGTCTTTGCTTTGGCCTTTTCCTCACTGTTACTCATTGCCGAGCATCAGCAGTGGGCGGTGGCCGGATGGTATAGACCATCTCTCCGCCCACACATCGGGCGCCACGACAGGACGCAGCCAAGCGAGTCGCCACGTCCACACTGCTCGGCGCCAGGGGTAGAAAACCCGCAGGGCCACGACGAAGAGAAACCTGGAGGCGGGACTAGTGGAGATGGAGGCGTGCCTGGTGGAAATGGAGGTGAGCCTGGTGGAGATGGAGGCGGGACTAGTGGATATGGAGGCGGGCCTGGTGGAGATGGAGGCGGGGCTGATGGAAATACAAGTGGGCCTGGTGGAGATGGAGGCGGGAGTAGTGGAGATGGAGGTGGGTCTGGTGGAGATGGAGGCGGGTCTGGTGGAGATGGAGGCGGGACTAGTGGAGATGGAGGCAGGTCTGGTGGAGATGGAGGTGAGCCTGGTGGAGATGGAGGCGGGCCTGTGGGAGATGGTGGCGGGAGTAGTGGATATGGAGGCGGGTCTGTGGGAGATGGAGGTGAGCCTGGTGGAGATGGAGGCGGGACTAGTGGAGATGGAGGCGGGTCTGGTGGAGATGGAGGCTGGTCTGGTGGAGATGGAGGTGAGCCTGGTGGAGATGGAGGCGGGCCTGTGGGAGATGGTGGCGGGACTAGTGGAGATGGAGGCGTGCCTGGTGGAAATGGAGGTGAGCCTGGTGGAGATGGAGGCGGGACTAGTGGAGATGGAGGCGGGTCTGGTGGAGATGGAGGCGGGACTAGTGGAGATGGAGGCAGGTCTGGTGGAGATGGAGGCGGGCCTGTGGGAGATGGTGGCGGGAGTAGTGGAGATGGAGGCGGGTCTGTGGGAGATGGAGGCGGGACTGGTGGAAATAGAGGTGGGCCTGGTGGATATGGAGGTGGGCCTAGTGAAGATGAAGGCGGGACTGGTGGAGATGGAGGCGGGACTAGTTTTGATGGTGGCGGGATTGGTGGAGATGGAAATGGAGCAGCAACTTCATTTCAGAATGAACACACAAAACAAAAGGGCGGTTTTGGATGAAGAACAGCAGCCACATGGGGAACTCCAGCTCCTGAGAGCGCCCCCTGCTGCAGCGGTGGTGTAACCTGTGCTTGGAGCTCCAGACTTTGCTGAATTTCACCATGAGTCATCCCGCAAATCATCTGTCAGGTTCCGGAAATGAGAAAAGTCCGTCCTTCACGTCTTCTGCTTTCTCCACTTGTCACTCTGCCGTAACGCAAATGTCAGAAATGGCACAAGCGCCTCCCCCGAGGTAAGTGACCACTATTGAATCCTTGGATCATTTAGAGTGGTGGGATGTTCAAAGGTCACACTGGCTGACCTCTGCAGGCTCCTCCGCTCCTCTGAGAATCACGAGATTTCCGGTGGGTCACCGAACCGGAGTTTTAATGTGCTCGTGCCAGAAAAACACATCTCTGGTGCGTGCACGCTGCTGCCACTGGAAACCATCTTCAACCTGGTCCGTATGTGTTCCTTTTCCCGCCGAGACTCAGATTGAACTCGGGCGCCCAATGTGGTGGAAAGGTTAAAAAATAAAACGTCAACGCGCTGCCCGGCAGCTGAGGTCAGAAAACAACAAACAAAACAACAACAACTCACGTGTTTGGAGAGGTTGTCGCTCTTGCAGTCCAGATCATACCTGCAAGACAAAGAGAGAAAGAGTGTGAGAGAGGGGGAGGGGTAGGGGGAGGCTGCAGCGGCAAAATCTGAAGGAGACGTTCTGAACAAGACACAGGACACTTCTGGGCCGAGAGCCGAGAGAAGCTGTCCGGGTCTGAAGTGGAATCTCGATTACTCCTCCAAATTACGCCTCTTTGTTTTTTTCTCTCTTGCCGCTGATCCAATTTCAGGCTTTAAAGGTGAAACAAGTCGCAGCAGTTTCAGCTTCACACCAAGGCTGCTGCTGAGACTTTCATTAGTAGAACAAAACTGCAGTTCAAGGGCTCAGTCCTTTGAAAAAGATTCACCTGTCCCATTACTCCGACACGTCAGAGAGCTGAAGCGTCCTGCGCTGTCATAAAGCTGGTCGCTTTGGGGAAATACACAGCGGGCTGTAAGCAGAGGGCTAAATATAACCGGGTCGGACAACACCGTGTCACAAATGGCACGGAACCCCACCCAAGGTAGTGAACACCAGTCAGGTGTTGGCCATACAGTCGATACAAAACAATACAGTACAATGCGATAGGACACGACACAACACGATACGATATAAAACGATACGATACGATACAATACAATGCAATCTGGTACCATACGGTACAATACGATACGAAACAATACGATACGATACAATACGACACGATACGATATAAAACGATACACTACGATACAATACGATACGAAACGATACAATATGGTACCATACGGTACAATACGTACGATACAAAACAATACGATACAATACAATATGATACAATACGTTACAGTACGATACTATACAACACCGTATGATACAAGACAACAACCTATAAGATACAATAAAATACAATAGAGACTCAGCAGAGAAGTTTTGTTTGGTTTGTTTAAACAAAGCAACCCAAACAGTTTGAGAAACAGCTCAAAGTGGCTGTGCTGGTTACTGATTGGTGAAATACCTCTTTAAAAAAGAAGCGGGGGGGAACTGTGTTTCTACATTCCATCCAAAAGAAGCTCCGCCTCCAATATTTCCCCTGTGTGACTTCGTTGTCGGGTGGGTGCTTATTTGTTTTCGCCACACGGTTCCTCCAATCACATTCTAGGGCTTTTTTCTGAAGGCCACGCCCCCTTTTAGAAACATTCCCTGTGGGCTCTTCTCCCTGCTGGTAGTCCAGATCTGGGAAACTGAAGTACCCACTTGAGCGGAATCCTCCCCAGGGGCGGCGCACGTGGTAGTCATTTACTCCCCCTGAACTCGCCACCTTGCCGGGTTCCGTCTCAGGTGTGTGTGTTCAAGTGTGCATGCATGCGTGTGTGTGTCATCCAGCGTAGCGGTGCGGAAACAGAAGTGGGTCCTTCTCCCTCCTGCAATAAGACGCCTGCTGACAGAACCTGCAGGAGCTGCTGCACGTGTGTGTGTGTGTGTGTGTGTGTGTGTGTGTTTGTTTGTATGTGGGGTTTTTTTTTTTCGTGCAGCACTGCAGCTAATGCAATTCCATACGAACAAGCAAAATGCCGTTACGCAACGTGCCGTCGGCGGGACGCACAGGTGCAGCTTCATGTTCTATTCGGCCCCGTGACTCTGCGGCTCCCCCCAAACCAGCATCAATGATTCAGTTCCTCTTATTTAATATTGAGGGCTGATGTGTGTGTGTGTGTGTGTGTGTGTGCGCGCGCGCAAGTGTGTGCGTGCGTGAGTGAGTGAGTGCATGCTGCTGATATATGCATGATGATTTGGTTGCACACACGTTCACAAGAACACACACACACACACACACACACACACACACACTGGGAGTTTTGCAGCAGGAGAGGATGTCCCACGGCACTTCATGAGTGCACATTAGTTTGGGGTGTGTGCATGTGTGTGTGTGTGCGGATGACATCACTCCGCCTCGGCACTGAGCCAGACAGGATTTCTCATGGTCCTGTGCTGTCTGTCTAGCAGGAGCGTGTGTGTGCGTGCGCGCGTGTGCGTGTGTGTGTGTGTGTGTGTGCGTGGACGGTTTGAACTGAGTGATGATGACTAGCACACAAACAAACAGGGCAGCGGTCAGGTGGACTAACAGCAGTCGGCTGCAGTTTTTCAGTGCAGCAACGCCCCCACACAGCCTGATGATGTTTTGTTTTTTTAAAGCATTAATTTGTCCTGAACAATCAATAATTCAATGTCACTCTGACAGTGATATTGAAAGCACGGTGACCATATGTTCTATCAATGACCAGAAACTGGCTTCTGGTCAGCTCATATCGTCGCAAAATACTGCTTTGCTTTGACGAAGTGCATGCTGGACTGTGTTTTGACGATGGAGAATAGCGCCACCTGATGCTGGCATTAGCGTAGCCTGCTAGCCCTAACCTTGTAAATTACATGGGAGGTAAATTTGTCACAGGTAAATATACCTCATTGAAAAGTTTTGGCAACTCTTGATGGTTTGAGAATTATTCACAACACAATCAGCAGTTCTAAAAAAAAAAAAAAAAAAAAACACCTGCTGTCGAAAGGCCTTGAACGTAAGAATTTGCTTGATTCCAAGTATGTAAATACTGCTTTCAGCTCAACATTCCGCCTTAATTCCCCTTGATAGTTGAACCCTGTTCGTTTCTTTGAGGGCTGATGCGAAATGTCAGCCCTGATTAGACAATCATCCACCACCGGAGGGGGCTTCACTCAGGGAGGGTCCCAAGTTTTACTCCCAGTAAAAAAAAAATGGGGAGGGGAGAAAGGGGGCGAAGATGAAAAGAAAGATGGCCGGCAGTGAGCAGCATTTCCAGCAAAACTGTGTCGTGGCTTTGGGGATCTTCTGCTACAGAGAGCATGGGAGGAGCGGGTGTGTGTGTGTGTGTGTGTGTGTGTGTGTGTGTGTGTGTGTGTGTGTGTGTGTGTGTGCGTGTCCTGAAGGGAGGTGAAGCAGTTGGATGTGATGGCGGACTGATAGCGCTACAGCCAAGAAACCCAAAAGCCTCAGGACAGTCTGAGGAGACACTGCCTCGGAAAACAGCAGGAGCTAGTGTGTGTGTGTGTGTGTGTGTGTGTGTGTGTGTGTGTGTGTGTGTGTGTGTGTGTGTGACAAAGAGAGGGAGTGAGAGTGAGAGAGAACATTCCAGTCAAAGTCAGAAAACGCAGTCGGCCCTGTCGGTCGTGGTCGTTAGCTTTTAGCTGTTAGCTGTTAACTGGAACCAGCTGGTAGCAGACAACAACACACCGGCTTCCTGCAGGTCTTCCAGCGTAGCGCCACTGAGCAGACATAGATCTACAACAACAAGACCACCACTGTCTGCTGTGTCGTTGTGTTTTCCTGTAAACTCTAAAGCAGTTTGAGCAAACGAACGATAGCGGGCCGCGCTATCGCTCGCAGCTCTTGCTTGTTTGAAACGGCGTTGGGAGCAGCAGGTGGAAGCTTTTCGGAAAAAAAAAAAAAAAAGGCCCCAAAGGTCTAAAAAGCACAAGTGCTCAGATTCACACACCTGTGCAACCTAAACAACATGAGAACATACAGGCTTAACTTGTGACTGCACAAATAACAACGTGGACACACATGCCCGAGCCGCCAGACGTGCTATCTGACAGTGTACACACGGCCTCGATGGACACACAGACACACACACACAGACAGCCGACAGCCGGTGCGTCTCCTCGACCTTCAGTTTGACCTCCTGGAGCCTGTGAGCAGCATGCGGCCGCGCTGACAGGCCGACAAGAAAACAAACAAAAGAGCCCTTCCATATTTCATGAGCCGTTTCTGGGAAATACAGAGTGGGCGACGAAAAATACCGATTAGCATAATGACTCGGACAGCCTCGACTTCTGCCGCTACGCTGAGAGAAGAAGAAAAAAAAAAAAGGAATTCCTCCCTACAGTTGAAACATGCACATTTTTTAAGTGAACCAAACACAGAGGAACTAGCCAAGCTAGTTATTTTTTTTTACAGTGAGAAGGCGGAGCCAACGGCTGTCAAACCAAAGATGGAACCAATAGGAAAGAGAAAAACACAGCCACAGCTTAAAATTCCTCGCAAAAACAATCATAATCATGATCACAATAAATGATCTTTTAACACAACTTATTATTCTTGAGGGCTGTGAGGAACCTGGCTGCTGTCAGCCGGCGGGTGGACTTCCTGTTCAACAGAGCAGGTTGAATTTGAGAGGAAAGGTCTGAGGAAAAGAGACCAGCGAGAGCTGCAGGCGCTCAATTAAAACTGTATGACGGAGCGTCAGAAGTCTCTCAGTCGGCCCAGGCACGAGCCGCTGCTGGACGGAGGCCACAGACTGAAACCAGCCTGGGTTTCTGACCGACTACAGGGGGGCGCCTGTACGTCACCGTGCGCGTGAGATGAACAAACATTCTCCTTTTTCTTCTCTCACTGTCGGTCTGTTAGAAAAATCCGCAAGCTAGCCGACAGCGGTTGGCCGCTAAACTTTTTGTGGCCATTTAAACTCAAAATTCAATCAAATGAGACAAAGTGGACAGTAGATTTTATTTTTACTTACAATTCAGACTGCTAAAGACATTTTTAACCAGTTTGTAACAGTTTGAATTTTGGGCTCCTCCTCCTCTGTACAGACAGACAGTCATTTTTTGCAACCGACTTTGGCGGTCCCTGCTGGCCAAACAGTAGAATGCCGTTTTTTTTTGGTTTTTTTTCCTTTTTTTTTTGATACTTCAGCATTGGCCCCCTTTTTTAAACTGAAAGCTCCGGACCATCTGTTTACACAGTCAGTGGATACGAAGCATTCGGCTTACTGGCCGTGAGGAAAAACAGTTTTCTCCGTGCAGAACCAGCAGAACAAAGCCACGACAACAACATCTTCTCAATGGAAGGGAGAGGGGGGAGGTGACCCTATTTGCTGACGAAACAACAAAGAGACCACAAATTACCAGGGACAAATGCCAAGTGTGTGATTCACGTTGTGCACCTGACCCTGATTTGTCTTGAGGCATCGTACGAACAGGATGAATTCACATGGAAACGCCGGAGAAAAAGAAGGAGAAGAAGAGGAAGAAGAAGAAGAAGAGGAACAAGATGGAGACAAAAAAAGAAGAAGAAGAAGAAGAAGAAGAAGAAGAAGAAGAAGACGAAAAAGAAGAAGAAGAAGAAGTGGCAGGAAAACTGGTCTTTTATTTAGCAGGGAGACGACTTTGCGACTCCCCTGCTGCACACGACATGAATATTTCAAGCACGGAAACAAGTTTTTTCGTCACGCTGGAGCTGCATTCTCACCCACGCACGCACGCCCGCACGCACACACACACATACACACATACACACATACATACACAGACAATCCGACACCTAGAAGTCGGTGGTAAACTCACAGGTCAAAGCGCAGATTCTGCCGCTCCTCGAAGAAATAGTCCAGGATGAATTTGCGGACAAAGTCGGGGTTGAGGGTGTTGTCGATGACTTCCGTCCTGCCAAACTAGAGGACAGAAAAAAGACATTCAAACAAACACAACATGACAAACGACTTGTTTGCAGGCCAGGCGTGGGCAACCTACGGCCTGGGGACCATGTGCGGCCCGTAAAGAATTTTAATCCGGCCCGCTGAATTTGAAGAAATTGTATTAATAGCAAGCAAGTCATAAAATGGCTGAATTTCATCCGTTTTTTCAGTGTTTTTAGAGTTGTTTCAATAAAGAGCTAAATACCGTGGGGCTTCACAGACACATATTTTGTTGTAACGCTTATGTTTATTTTCAAGCGACATTAAAGCACGTTTCCTACATATCCCACGATATACTTTTTTCTCCCGTGAGATCGGTCACCAAAACACTCCATCCATCCATTTTAGAAGCCACTGTGGCCCTACCAGCCAAACAGTTTGCCCACCCATGTTCTTTCTAGACAAACGCGTGAAAAAAAAAACAAGTCATACTGCAGAGGTTCCTCCAAGCCCACAGGGGGCAGAATCTCACCGGCTAAGCCACGACGCTGGGCCGGTAGCGGCGGACGAGTTCCGGCTAACTGTTAGCGGTTTATCTGCGTAGCCATGAAGCCTCACGCTGTTAGCGACTGGCAGGCCAGGAATCTTTTGAACGCGACAGTTCGAACAGTTCTTCCAATCACCTTCACAAAGTTGGCTTTGTCTTGTCTGGGACCTCCCCCTTTTTCTGCAGTGTTTCTTATTTTCCAGGATGAACGTGCGAAATGATGCTGACAAATAATTCTGTCAGTCTATCTGGAGCAAATTTATGGAAACAAGGGTTTGAGGATAACTAAATAAAAAGGCTTTTTTTTGTTGCCATTTTGTTTAGTTTTTTGTTTGTTTGTTTTTTTTGACATTTGTGCAAAATGCGAAACAGACACCTGATGACGTCTCAATAATGCATCGCTGGAACAAGCTTAAAAGAAAAAAGAAAAGAAGAAAGGAAGCAAAAAGGCGGTTTGACTGACGGCGGCGACGCATCGATCTCCAGGTATTAAAATAGCTTTGACATGTCGGGCTCGTTTAGCGTGCGCCGCGTGATGACTCATAGGCCGACTTAACGGGGAGAAAAACACGCACGCACGCACACACACACACACACACACACACACACACACACACACACACACACACACATTAGGCCGATTGTGGTCCATCAGCGCTGCCATTTAAAAAACCTCCTCGGAGGCCCAGACCCCCCCTTCCCCCCTCCCCATCCCCCGCCCCCTCGAGTACTCACCTCCCTCCACTCCCTGTTGGCAATTCCTTGAGTGTACAGCACACAAACTGGAGAGGGAGAGAGAGAGATAAAGACAGACAGACAGAGAGAGAGAGAGAGAGAGGGTGAGTGTGACGGAGGAGTGCGTAGCGACGAGCATCATCGTCTTCTCGCCCCGGACGACCGACTGGGCCACGAGAGGAGAGAGAGAGAGAGTCCCTAATTAAATGTCACTGGAACTTTGCCTCACAGCGCTGTGATATTTGAGGGGGGGGGGTGGTTGGGGGGGCTCGGCTCAGTGAGTGTCGTTGTGGGCGGAGCCAAGTCCTCCTCATTGACATTCAAGCGTCTCGGCGTCACAGCGTTTTCCGTCCCCTTCTCCCACTTTTTTTCATCCCTATGAGGAGGAGCAGGAGGAAGAGGAGGAGGAGGAGGGCGATCAGCTGCAGCTAAAATGACATTTCATCTGCATCCCAGCGGCCTCCGCCTCACGCGCACGCGCTCGCGCACACACACCTCTGCAGAAATGTTGCAACTCGTCGAGCTGCCGTTTGTCACCGCTGACAGTCGAAATGTTTCCCATTGAGGCGAATTTCCTGCAGAGCCTCCGACGCCAATTTTTCTAATCTTCGCACAATACATGGTCGCTGTAGATTTCCGCATTGGCATCAATCGGGCCAGTTTGATCGGAGTGTTTACGTTGCGTGATTTTAATCAGGTCACAGTTTAACTGAATGAGGTTCATTGTGTCTTCACAATATATATATATATATATATATATATATATATATATATATATATATATATATATAGGCCCTGCGATGAACTGGCGACTTGTCCAGAGTGTCACCCTGCCTTCGCCCTAAGACAGCTGGGATAGGCACCAGCAGACCCCCGTGACCCTGAACAGGAATAAGCGGGTATAGAAGATGAATGAATGAATGAATTATATATATATATACATATATATATATATGTATATATATGTATATATATATATGTATATATGTATATATGTATATATATTCGATAATTATAGTTTTTCTTTTATAACAGACACATCAGTATCTTTGACACTGGCTGATATAAACACGTCACACAACAATAGCTGCGTTTCCATTACAGTTTTTCGCAATATAAAAGCGACATTTCTAAAATTTCAACAAAGTACATTTGCGATTTGGAGGCGTTTCCATTGAACGGTGTGAAGCGCATGAGCCGTAATTCTCATAAAATCTCGTCCCGCTAGAATTACGAAATTACGTTCGTTTTTGTTTGTTTGCTGTCAAGAATGCTTGTTGTATTTTTTCTCTTTGATGACTCATATCAAAGAGCGCCATTTTCACTTAAAGTGAACTGGTCACGTGACCCCGTAACGTCACGTCCAGTGACGCGTAAATGCAAAAAAGTGTTTCCATTACACTTTTGGCGATATACCTCTATATCGACACTGATACTGTCATGGAAATGCAGCGAGTGAAGCCACTGGCGAAACACGTCACGTGGTGAAGATAACATCTAAAATAGTCACACGTCTGTTTCAAAAGAAAAATGCTAATAATCGTACGTGTCGGAGTTTAATCCGATTATTCGTGTTCGTCGGAGTTTCTCCCCGGTGGTCGGAGTCTCTCATTGCGGACCCTCTGAAGACACGAGGAACTCGACCGGACTCGACTTCAGCGAAAAGGAGCGCCGAGGTCAAAGGTCGAGGCCACTGAAAGCAGCGCGCCGACGGTCGAGAGGGGTCGGGGGGGCAGCTGATCTCGTCACACGCGCTGACGCCGGCGACACCTCTTCCCCCGCCGAGGTGACTCGCATTTGCATGAATTAGTGCGTTAATTTATTGTAAATGTATTCCGGGGTTAATATATGAGCCGCCGCCGGCTGATGAGACGCCGCCGCAGCCGATTTAATCACCGACTATTCATGGCAAAAAGTTGTGAGGGGAAAAACAATCACTTCCTCCCCAAAACTGACATCTACATCTATATGTATTATACATATTTATATGAAATCGTGATTAAAACACAGAGACAGGATGACAGCTGTCTTTTTTTTCCATTTCCCAGAACCAGAAACTGATTCAGAAGCTCGCCAGCGTGTTGTTTCTCCCTCCAAGTGGCCTCGTTAGCGTTAGCGGTAGCGTCTGGTGCGCCGCTATATGTCACGGATGGCGGTCCGGGCTCAGCTGCTACGACGTACAGCCGGCCCACTTTCATCTGACAGCGCCACACACACACACGCACACGCTCTCTGAGTTAGCGAGGCATCAGTCACATGACTTTGAACCGCACGCGGACGCTGCGCTGCGGCGAGGGAAGGGTCTCCACGGCGGCAAGGATGAGGGAACTCATGCTAACGTCGTTTTTCTCTTTGATAATGCAACCTAACCCCCCACCACCCCACCCCAGGCTGATCAAAGCGTGTACCTGCACCGCAGGGGAAGGGGGGGGCGGGGAGGGGCGGGAGAGAAACAAACAAACAAACAACAAAACAAAACAGGCACACAAAGGCATGCGGGGGAGAAAAAAAGGAGAAAAAAAACAAACAAAAAAAACCGCCTGATTGTCGTCCGGCTTGAAAAGCTGATCTGAATACGGTGCGTGCGGCCGCCCAGGGCCTCGCTCATGTGCACTTTTTGTGCGTGTGTGTGTGTGTGTGTGTGTGCGCGCGCGCTGCGACTCTGCTGAGGCGCTCTAATGCTGTGTGACTGGGGCCAGTGCTGTCAGCAGAGCAGAGACATGGACGCAGCACAAGTGCCTCCTTGCATAAAAGTCGCGGAGCTCTGCGAGCGGCCGACACTCGCAGGGCCAATCGCCGTCCGCGGGAGCTCATCAATTATGTGTCCCGCACGCAGCCGGCGGAGCCAGGAGGATTTGACGGGAAACAGGAGGAAAGAAAGAAACTGTTAAAAAATATATATATAATAATAATAAAAAAAACAACAGCCTGCGTACATGTATTTCTACTTTATCATTATTACTATATCTGGGTTGTTGGTTGTTTTTTTTTTCAGGCCGCCGTGTTTATTTTTGGAGGGTCTTTTCACAGACGGCGCTGTCACAGTGCGTTACGGAAAACAAAGCACGCAAGGCAGATGGAAAACAGCAAGGAATCATTTTAAAGTCTCTCTGTGTGTGTGCGTGTGTGAGTGTGTGTGTGTCTGTGTGTGAGAGAGAGAGAGAGAGAGAGAGAGAGAGAGAGAGTCTAAACTTTTATTCAGGCCGAGTTCGCAACCGTACGAAGCGGAGACGTCCATAACTCTGTCCCCTCCATGTCATGTGATGAAATTGAGACACGCCCCTTTTTTATTGCATTTCATGGGATGGACCCTAAGTTTTACTCTTTTTTTGGGAGCAAATCAATAAATGTTGCTCCGCAAAGTCGGTCAAATTGCCTGAGGCATTTTTAAGTTAAGTCTAAGTTGCGATACCGCGAGACACCACCAGGGTGACAAAGTTAACCATCCATTCGGTGCACACCTGGGAGGTACGAGGTTTATGAGGTATGAGTTATATATCTCTGTCTTTATGCAGCTTAGGTAGTTTGTTAGTTTTACCAAAAATAATTGACATAAAAAAGGAAATAAATCATTTTTGGTCGATACAAACATTTACATTCAGTCCACTCTGCTTTACCATTTGAATCTTTCTGGCAGGGCATAAATGCATCATAATGATGATAATAAATGTCCATTTAGTCTCCCGTCAGTTTTTCTGTTTTGCATTTCAATTACTTTATGTTTCAGTGAAACAACTGGAGAATGAATTTGGATCAGCCAGCGTGTCCTTCCACTCACAGGTCACATCACCACCTCCTAATTTGGAGGCAAATGACAGCCGGCGAGATTATTTCCAAATGCCAACATATGCACGAGGATGAGGCCTCATTTGGTCTGTGAGGGGGGGAAAAAACAGTTGTTGAAGTGCAGACTGAACCTTTAAAAACCACCGGACCAGTTGTCAAATCGGGCTCCTGCTGTCAAGGGAGCGTGGAGAGTTTACGTGTGCATCGCTGTGTGCGACTGCACGTGCGTGCGTGTCGGTGTGTGGGTGCGTGCGTCGTGCGTGCGTGCGCTGCAATCAGGAGGAAAGTCTGTGTGCTGCGTGTGTGAGGATGATCCGGTTCCCCTCACTCACGTTGGGAGAACAGTGACGAATACGACCCCTGACATATGCAAATGTCTGCTGAATCACACAGCTGAGGCGGCGCGCACGTGCGTGCATGAGTGTGCGTGCGTGCGTGCGCAAATGTATGTGAATCTGTACGGTGCACACGAACGCAAGTGTTTCCAGTCTGCAGCGAATGTTTGTGTGCGCACGTGTCGTGCAAGTCTGCATCCGTACAGATTCAAGTCTGCTCCCGAGTGTGTGTGTGTGTGTGTTTGTGTGTGCGCGAGCGCGTGTGTGTGTGTTACAAAGAGCTTACTTGGATCAGACTTGGAGAACGTGTCTCTGTCCAGCAGGTTTCTGAAAAACAAAAGAAGAAGAAAAGCCACACTTAGATGAGAAACGTAGCGGAGATGCTAACCTTAGCACGGCAGCTCGTCACCGAACTCTAGTCGGCTTCCTTGGAGTCCAGTAGCCAATCAGATTCCTTTACAGTTAGCTGCCTGTAAAAAGGCCGCGATGCAGAAGAAGAAATACAGGAAGCGGGCTGCCACCCTGCTGAAGAGGCTAGCGTGTGTTAGCTTGTTTTATCAGAACTAGGTGGCATTTCTCAACTTGAGTTCTGAACTTGCAAGTTGGCCACATGTGCGTGAATTCTTTTTTGTCAGTTTGGACTTTATTGTCACCCTCCGACGCACCGGCCGTGTCAATAGATGTGCGAGGATTTCTGCCTTTTTGAACTTGAGTAGAACAAAGAAAATTTGAAACACTGCGGCATGGAGGCTAGGCTAGGCTAGGCTAGGCTAGGCTAGCCGCAGTTGTTTTTAACGCGACAGACGGGAGCAGGTTCGTCCAATCACTTTCCAGTATTAGGCCCACCCCATTTTCCTTTCTAGAGACTCTGACCGAGCTCTCAGACACACACACACACACACACACACACACACACACACACACCAGCATCCAACATCCAGCAGAGTTCAGCTGTGGTCTCAGCCAGCAGCAGCAGCAGCAGCAGCGATGGTGGCGATGGCCAATGAAGCGGAAGCAGGAGGTTGTTACAGGGATAAACTGCTTTACTGGCACCATTACTGACCCATTATAACCCGTTTAACCGTAACAAACACTGACAGGACCAACAAAAGCCCATCCCGCTTGCCCCGCCGAGGCAGAAACATGAAACAGATTATAGAATCAGGCGTCTAAAGTGGAACCCATTTATATTTCAGGACGCGGGCGGCGGAGAGGAGCTGTTTTTTTTTCACTTTTTATTCACTCCCCGGGTGGCGGCAACAACGGAGGAGGCCGGCCATCAAATTTACATGACCGCCGACTCCCATCACGCAGCAGCTGCTCGGCACGGCGGCGGCTAAATGGCTGCGATTGGGATTAAAGATGCAGGCGAGGAAGAAGGTGGTTCGGGAGAGAAGGAGGGAAGGCCGGAAGGAAGGAAGGAAGGAAGGAAGGAAGGAAGGAAGGAGGGAAACCCGACGGTGACGTCCAGGCCCGGCTGGGTCCCGTCACTCAGCCGAGGGTCCAGGGGAACCTCGGTCTCTGAACCTGGACTCTAAAAGCCCGAAAAGGTTTCAAAGGAGCCAAGCCGCAGAGAGGCGGAGCAGTGAGAGAGTCAGCAGGGAGATGGAATCCTGGGGCTTCTTGCACGCCATCAGCAGGAAATATCACAGAAATAATCAAGTCAAGGCTGCGGTGGGAGTCTGTTTCAGCTCGACCAGAAGATAAAAACTAGTTCCCCAAGTGGGACGTGAAGAAGAAAAAACAGGGCATAACCACCATTATTGCCCTTTCGGCTGGACTTTTTTTATCTGTTTTATCTATTTTTCACCAGGCATTTAACCATGATGATTCTAGCAATAATAATAACAGCAAATTACATTTTATGAAACTTTAATTTCTTAATGAAAAAATAAAACAGAGAAACATTAAAAACAATGAGACCACAGAGGAAAAGCAAGATTTAGAAAAACAGGAGTTTTATGGAGGAGCTCGGGCGACCAATCACAATTGGCCAAAATCACAAGCGGCTGATAGCAAAACAGGAAGTTGATGTTTCCCGCACACCGACACCAACTTCAACGTCAACAACATAATTTCTTATTGCTAAGTAAGTGATTCCAGGTTCACACATGTGATTTTTGTTCTTACTTTGTGTGTGTCTGTGTGTGTGTGTGTGTGCACGCGCACTAGACAAGACCCCCAGGTGTGAGGTCTGAAGATCCAAAGGTCTGAAGTCTGAAGGTTCCTCATCAAGCAAAAAAACCCCTCAACTGACAAGCAACATTAATTAATCACTTAGTGACCACACGCCCAGCCAGGTGTCGGCCCCGCCCCCTAAGTGTCTCTATCCAAACAAACCGAAGCTCCTACAAAGCGTCAGCTTTAGCTGGAGGCATCAAACAGAGGGCTAACTGCGCTGCTTTTTGGAATTATTATGTTATTTCCGGATAGTTTGCCAGGTTCACTGTTTCCCTGGAGAGCAAAGATCTGAAACCTTGCCAGAATGCGGCAGGTTTAGGAGCGCCACGAGCACACGCAGCGCAAACAACACGCAGGTGGAGACGAGCGGCGCGCGTCTGCGCAGGGTGCCACTTAAAGCCCCGGTAATTGCAGCGACGTGACTCCGTGCATATTGCGCTCTGCCAGCGGAGAAGCGGCGAGGGAGGCAGGAGGAAGGAGACGCTCCGGCTGTCGCGCTCGCTGCTGCCTGAGCGTTCCGTCACCATCTCCCCCTGTCCCGCCTGACCGGCTCGCCGCGTCTCTGGACCGAGCCCGGCGTGGCCCAGATGGCGAGGAGCCACGCTCGGCTGCCAGGGAACGCCCACCGGCCTTCCCCCGGCTGGCGAGGGGAGGAGAGGGGAGGTGGGAGCCTGAATAAATGATAGGCAGCGAGAGATGGAATCCGGCCGAGTCACATTTTTGATGGGAGATGGTGTGGGAGTGAGAAGTGGCTGGGATCACCTGCCAAACAGCGTGAAAGCGCAGCGGAAGGAAGCAAAAAAACAAAAAAAAAAAAACAAGCCAAGAGGAAGGAAACAGTGCAGGACGACGCGCACGGCAGGAGCTGGCAGAGCGGCATCACATTTGTAAGGATACGGTGACCTCCGTCTGATTGGCTGAGCAGCCCGGGGCTCCCACCTGGCCCCGGCCACGCTGTAAAAAGCCCTTTCCACCGAAGGCAGGGCGGGCGGTGGCGGGGGTGGGGGCGACGGTGGGGGTGGGAGGGCCTCGCCGGCCATCAAAGATTCAGGAGAGCGGCTCCCTCGCTCGACACCACATTCACATTTGAAATCCCAGCAGCGGTTACGTCACGGCCGGCCCGAACGTGGGGCGGCCACGGCTTTAAATACCTGCATGTGATCCGAGGCGGCGGCGGCGGCGGCGGCGCTCAATCCGCCGAGAGGAAGCAAACGGCAAGAAACACAGACAGACGGACAGACTGACTGACAGAGGGGGAAAAAAATCATTTGAACAGGAAATAAGCCTCAACTCTTTTTTTTTTTTTTTCCTTTTCTCCCCGGTTGGTTTGATTTGTTTTATTTTTATACATTAAAGCCGGAGAGTTCTGACTCTGGCTGCAGGAACATGGAATGGCACTTAGGCTCCAGCAGCCCTGAGACCTCCAGCATCGCTTCTCCTGGACAGCGGCGTCAGACCAGCGTCCTACAAATCATAGAAGCACGCATGGCAGACGCACCGTGGAGGAGCGGAGGCGAAAAGTCAGCCTCAGATCTCAGAAAGTGTACAAATATTTGCATTTCCTTTTCATTTACTAAGAGTCCAGTGTATGAAATTTGGCCTTATTTATGATTTTTATATTGGTAGATATACTGCCAAGAAATACACTAATGAAAGTGAATACTCACAATAATCGAAGTATTTAGGTTTTCCTTCCGATGGTTCTTTTGTATTTGTACTTAAGAACACACATAGAGCAAGGGTCTTGCTCCCAGTTAGCTGCCATCTTGAAACCACCATATCTAAGGAAGCCCGTGTGGACAATCCAGTCTGCCTGGAGTGCATTTCGAATTTAGGGTGAAGGCTCGCAACCACAAATAAACCAACAAAGAAGAAGTTGTACGGGCTATCCAGGTTTGTGCGCACAGGCCATTGCAGTTCACCGGCAAGCTTGGGAGAGGGAGGTTTAGTGAATGTGCGTTGCAGTATAAAATCTGACCACTAGATGGCAGAATTTAACACACTGTGCAGTAGGTAGTCGGAGGAAGTTGAAGTGGAATTAGCGTTGTTTTCCGGGTTATTTTCAAAAGGTCATTCCAGATATTACAGCCCGCCTCTCTGAGTTGGAGGGACCAGAGCTGCAGCTCCGGCAACGCAAAGCGATCGCTCCCGCTAATGAACAGAGCAAGGCCGGCAGCGCTGGGAGAGCAGCTGCCCAATCGATGGGGTCAATGGAGTCCTGAAGTCGGCTGTTAGCCCACCTGATCAATCCACACTTTGAAGCACCTGAGACGCTCTCGGCCAACGATTTTTCTCACATTCCCAGAGTGGAGCGGTTGCTTTCATGCTGGGAGGGAGGGAGGGAGGGGCGGAGGGGCGGTGCGGAGTCGATAACGGAGGGGAAGCCGAGGAATCCTGCAAGAACGGAGGGAGATGAACAGCTGCCGCTTTTGGATGTAAATCTATGAAAATTGCGAGAGAGTCGAGCGCCGAGAAGCGAAAGGGCAGGCGTGAGCGAGACAAGCCATCGATTCCTCCTAGAGGCGATGGCTTTCTCCAAAACGTCTCCACTGCGTCTGGTAGTGTTGGCACCATGAAAACATTTTCGGGGAGCGCAAATAAGAAATTCAAGCGTTTTCCCACGCAACGCTGCAGCTCTGTAAGGTTCTGCACAATGAAGGACTTTCCACCGTCCCATACTTAGCGTTTACTTTGACAGCGCCAGAAGAAATCCGCTTTGTTGCTATTTCAATCTCATTCATTCATCTTCTATACCCGCTTATTCCTATTCAGGGTCACGGGGGTCTGCTGGAGCCTATCCCAGCTGTCTTAGGGCGAAGGCAGGGTGACACCCTGGACAAGTCGCCAGTTCATCACAGACTATTTCAATCTCTTGGAATTTTATTCATTTGAAGTACAGCCAATCAGAAACACAAACCTATCTACCGACTGTTGTCCGAATTTCCAATTAAATGCTTGAGTAATAATGAACTCAACGTGTTCTTTACTGCAGTAGTTTCTTCTGAAAGTGACACACACTGCTGTTTGAGACAAACCATTCAAAATTTTGGAAGGCAGTCCTTTTTGTTGTTGTTTTTTTTTAACTTGACGATTTTCAATCCCACGACTCCGCCCACTCCCACCTGACTAGCTGATGCAGTGTAAGTGTCAGTACCCCTGAGCAGACAGAGAGCCGTACCTACTACTACAAAGCGCGGCCGTCACTTCCAGGGTCTATTTTCATCATCCGGCCTGCCAGCATCTGCATCACTTCTGGCTCAAAGCCAGCCGGCCGGCCGACATTGTTTTCTCATCGGATGGGCATCAAACGACGCTAATCAAGCGGTCGTCTTCAGATGTGTCCGCAGCAATCGGCGAGATGGAGGGAAATTGGCGACGCAAAGAGATGAAAGCGGAGGAACGAAGGAGGTTCAGGAGGTGAGCAGGTCTCCGAGGTAACCAGGCGACACCGCCGCTGGCTGCAGCCCTTAATTAGGCCAAATCACTCCTTCAAAAGCCTATTAATGCCGAGCGCAGCGTGACCCTCACCAGGCCTCCTGTGATTGGCCCGATCCCGCCTGATGGCTCTACTACACTCCCCACCAGCGGAACCAGCGGCAGATCCGCGGAAGCTGAGCGCTACTTCAGTACTGCTTCACTACTTGAAGTTGCACCCAAACCCTCGGCCCGCCGTACAATAAGCTGCTGATTAACGAGGGCAGGAATGAAATGGGAGCAACTGGAAATGTGAGAGATGATCGGCATGACGCCAACAACCAATCAGAGGAGAAGGCGATGAATTTAATGGATGGCGCGTGTGCACAGCGGGAACTTTTGACCTCGTCACAACCAGCCAGTGCCTTAAGAGTTTGTGTTGGTCCAACAGCCCTTCAGGAAAAACAACAATTGCAGAAAGAATGACTGATTCTTCCAAACTTTTCTACTGCAACCACCAATCGAAACAGTTGTTGGCAAGATTTAGCGGTTTATCGCAGCACCAAGTGCTGTTTAAGGAACCAAGATGCAAGTTATTGGTAAATACACAACTTATAAAAGTCAACAATCACATAGACGACATCCGCAGTTCACATGTTGCGCCAGTTAGTTCTTTCGCTAGCACCTACATAGGGGCCTTCAGCTGTCTTCTTGACATGCTAACATACCAGAATTATGCCTCTGCTTGGGGGAAGTGAGTACTTTCTTTTCTGGACCCAAAACATTACCTTAATTATGTATTCCGGGAATTCTGCTGCAGGTTTTTAACGTTTCCTCCTATCGTTTCAAACCCAAATATTTATGATTCCCACCTGCTTCGACCCTTCACCCAGCCAGCGTCTGCGGGACCTGAAGGTCGGATCCGTCGTCCAAATTTTTTCGCTGCTCCGGTGATGTCTGTTGCCTGTTTGTGTGCGCAGCTGCAGTAGCAACAGGAAGTGGCGCCAATAGGACCCCTCCGCTCAGAACAACGGCTCCTTCTGTCTCTTTCTTTGCCTCCCTGCTGCCAAAGTGCAACACCGGCGGCGACACATCGAGCGGCCTCACGGCGGGGCGCCGGCCGCCTTCAATGCAGCCGCGTCGAAACGCATCGATACGTGGGACGGGACGCACTCGCTACCTTTGCAGCGGAAAGGTCAGAGCTATCTCTCGGCGGCAGACCAGCCCAGGCAATGTGAGTGTTTCTCAGAGGGCCAATCACATCGCTGCGTACTGCCGAGCGGCGGGATAGATTTGACTCCATCTGCATGTGTCTGTCTGGCTGACAGCTTGTTTTATCTTTTTCCCCCCGTTAATGCACAACACCGGACTGGATCAATCTGTCACTTCTTCTGCCCGACGACACACTCAGCGACTTTGCATGTCTGTTCATTATCTGAGTGAAGGAGGGCTTTTCCACCGGAGATCTTCAGGGCATCTCTCCAGAGGGAAACGCCTCCGTAGCTCCGCAAGATGCTGAAGTGGGAGAGTCCCACCGCCCACCAGCTCACGATGGGTACATTTAGTGGCGCTGAGGTCGCCATGGGCGTCGACTCAACCTCCTCTATCAACAAGCGGGGAATCCTTCAGAAATTGGTGAAGAGTGTTATTCCGTCTTCTTTTGAAGGTTTCTGAGACCAGGTTAGTTGGATTGACGGATTGACCCTTTAATGGAGACAATGAATGGCAGATTAACGGGATAATCGCATCCCTGTTTGCATCCTGAAAGGTGCTGACACATTGTGAGGTTTTGGAAAAATTTCCATCTAATCCTCAGTACATCCGTATGGACGGGTCTGTGCAGATACAGGCCTTTTTGTGATATTATGTGAAAGTTTTTTTTTTCTTTTCGAAATGCTGGTGTTTACATTAGCAGTTGTCCAACTGCTTATTTAGATAGCGGGCATTCAAGAGTAATGGAAACACCGAGAGTGTTGACTACGCATTACACCGCTCCATAAATCACTACCGCTGATCTGGTGAGCAGTCAGTTAACGGGAGAAACAACAAGTTATTGTCTCGGTATCTCCTCGCCGCAGCCGCCTGGAGACTCTGGCGGCTTAGTGGGTTTTTTTTTGTTAGCACGGCACAGCGGCCTTTTCGAACTCCCGCCTCAGACAATGTCGCCCATCATCTCAAACTAAGACCAACATCGGAAAACGGTTCATTGTCTCTGCAGGGAGCACATTAACAGTGTAAACAAACGGAAGTGGCAACTGGGAAACAAAATTCCAAATGATGGGGGAGCCTTTGGCCGTCACGACTCGCCTGCCATCCACAGCCTCCTTTTGTGCGAGGTGACTTATATTCAGTAGGTGTCGGAGGAGCCTGCAAGCTCCGTCTGACTCAAAATCTCCTCCTGCACAACTACAAAAGAAACGTGGTTCCACTTAGTCACTACGCTATTCATGCTTCCGTGTATACATCGAGAGCCACCGCCGCTCACGCCTCGGGTTTGCACGGAAGAGCAGAGTTCAGTCCAAAACAGGGGGAGGGTAGATGACTCACACTCCTTCACCGCCAGTTGTTCTTAACCGTTTCAAACAAACAAACATCAGAGGCCAGGTGAATCCCACGGCTGTACGTCCATTTTCTGACTGTTCCGTCACAACGGAAATCCCAAGGATTTCTTCAGAATCCCCTCTTTTCTCACAATAAAAGGGCACTAATAACTATTTTAATTTTTACAGCTGTGGCTGTTTGTGGACTGGGCATCAAATCGTGCGAATTTATCTTTTCTACCGACTCCATCAGTCAGTCGGTCAACAAGTCTACAAGCGTCTCAGTTCAGGAAGCAGCAGTGAATGCACAACATTCGGCATGAATACAGTGAACCAGAGCGGACAGAGGGATTCCTCCTGGTCTCTGTGTAAGTCTGAGTGAAAAGCTTCTCCCTCTGGGTCCTGATGAAAAGCCCAGGAATGCCCTCGGTTAGGATGTGAAGCATTCCATCACAGCCAGCCGAGCAACAACATCAGCGTCATTCGCTGTGGCTTTCCCTCAGCTTCTGAGAGGTCGGAGAGGAGGCTGCCGACTGGGACTGACAGAGCAAACACCGTGGCAGCACCAAGTACAGTAAAGACGCGTCAACTCTGACCTCCATCAGCCGAGCGGAGGAAGGATTTCCCTCTAGCTGCCCGCTTCTACCCCCCGAGTCGACACCGGGAAGCATCCGGGAACCGGAAATGCCGCTCGACGAAACGACTGACCCTTTCAAAAAATATATATATATTAATAACGACAATCCAGCCCTTTAGGTGTAAAATAAACCAGCCCTTTTGGACGAAAACCAGTCGCGACTGTGCGCTGAGAGAAAGGATTTGAAGCCGCGCGCAGAGTTTGTGGCGCGAATTCTCTCCGCGCGCCGTCCGTAATGAAACACGAAGAAGAACAAGAAGAAGAGAAGACGCAAAAGAGTAGCCGAAGCGGTTTTTCCCACACGCAAACCCATTCGACGGCGGCTCGCCACTCACCTGCACGACACCGTCAGCTCAACTTTGGTGGCGGGTATCGCGGCGGTGAAGGGGTCTGCGTCCGCGATGCACGCCATGTTCATCATGATGCCGCCCGGTCGCTCGCTCGCTCGCTCGGTCACACAGCGCCGCGGATCCCGCGGCGAGCAGGCGGCATGAGAGGGACCGTCCGTCCGTCCGTCCGTCTGGGGTGGAGGAAGGAATGAGGTGGTGGTGGTGGTGGAGGAGGAGGAGGAGGAGGGGGGGGGGGGGTGAAGGAAGAGAAGCACCCGAGTGGTGGATGAGGCGACGATGATGATGATGGTGGTGGTGATGTTGAGGGAAGGAGGAGGGAGGATGGACGGAGGGAAGCTCCGCAGCGAGGAGGAGAGACACGCAGCCGCTTCGCCGTTTGCGTGGCGGTGTGTGTGAGTGAGCGCGTGTGACTGCGTGCGGAAGAGAGGAGCAGCGGTTCTGTGCGCCTCGGTCGGAGTGTTCGGCAGGGGAGACTCGGACGGACACACACAGACAGAGGCACGCACGCACGCACTAACGCACGCACACACACAGTGGGAGGGAATATATGTGTGGGACCCAACTTCTTAAAAAAAAATATTTCAAATTTTATTGGAATATCTGGCTGAAGGAGGGGTTTTTTGTTTTGTTTTTTAGAGGGAAGTCGTATTTTGTTATGTTGTTTTTGTTACTGACAGCGTTTGTGCACGACCATAAAGTTAGCTGAGCACACAAAACACACACTCTTTGTAGCTCCAAGCTAGCTACAAGAGTTAAAACCGTTTTTTAATTGTCTCTGAAGCATAGCAAAACTCAAATACACATTGCTCCATGCATTCAATGAATGCAGAGGACAGTTGGTCACATGCTGTGCGACACGCGGACGACACGCGGACAATGCCTTGTCTTCTCAGGTTAGGCCGGGGAAGACCAACTGTGATTGGACAGGAACCTCTCTTGTGGATAGCAAATGCCACCTGAGCACCACAAACTCAATTAGCAGTCCCAGCATGAAAACTGAGCGCAGTTAAAGGCAGGAATTTGCACGTCAGCTCCAGTTACTGTCAAGACGGACAGAAAGGGAGTTCATCTTGTGGGTCAAACACCTGCTGAATTTGCACACAAAGCCGGGTGATTTTTTTATTTATTTATTTATTTTCATGTGATGAATACAAATAGAGAAGAAAAATAAAATAGCCACAGCTGAATGTAACTACCACCCAATGCAGTGAACCGTGGTTAAAACAGTCACTGCGGATGAAAACAGTCATTCTGCATTTGTGCATTTCCAGTGTTTGTGAGTCACGCTTTGCACAATGGAAGAATGCATGAGACTCGTTTGGGGACAAAAATTATGTCCAGTTACGCTACAGTCCCCCCCGGCGCCACCTGTGTCCAGCACATGGTATGTCTCAGTATTGTTTTTGTTCTTTTTAATGACAGATACACAATCAACATTTGGGTGGAAGAGCTTTCGGTTTCACACATTCAGTGGGTTGTTTTTTTTTCACAAAGTGTCAAGAAGTACACTGTGTTCAGGATTGGAACTGGTTGTCACCAACAGCACAAAAAGTCTTAATTTAACATTTGTTGTGTAAAATAGGACCAACCACCTTAGTTTTGAGGTAGAAGGCTGGAAGAGAGATAAGAAACACATTTGTCATTAGATTTCCAACAACTATTCATTTGCAGATATCTTTGGCCAAGGCAAACCTGAAGTATGTCACAATCAGTCTTCTTATTTTCCATGTTGAGATAAAGCACTTCAACAGCAAGATGAGAAATACGATCGAGAACAAAAGGCGTCAAGGCGACTTTTAAGTCCCTGAAAAACTCCCATTGCTGCAGAAAAAACAGACATAAACTGGTTTTATCAGCCTGGGAAGCTGCTGTGAGTACAGCAGAATGGCTTCAGCCTCCCTGTCATAGCGCGTCAAACGACCCGACACCTGGAGATGGAATGCTATTGTGGCAAGGCGCAGAGGGCCCGGGCGGGCTTCGAACCCCAGACTCCTAGGTAATAGCCATGCGCGCTTAACCATTCGGCCAAAGGGATATCCCTTTGGCCAAGTAGCCCGGGCGCATATGATCTATTGGAGGCATAGTGACAGGACCGCCACTGTCACACTAGCACGAGTTAAACCAAGTAATAATTTCTAAATATATTGCCTTGAAAGACGTTAACACGATTAGCTCTGCGGGGAAGTTTGTGATGTGATCTGTTCAGCGACGCTTCAATATTAGGAGCAGCAGCTGAGGGAGCGATCCGGATAAAATGTTGACTTTGATCACTTGCAATTAGGAATCAGTGAATGATTATAGAAAGGCTAATTGGCCGCTGGGCTTTAGTGGGTGCCCTCAAATCTTCTCTCACTGCTATTACCTCAGACATGATTTGATATCCCTGCGTCTTGTCAGCTGTTACAAGCCTTTGGAGAGGAGTTTGGTGCGGACAGATTATTCATAGCAGCTATCACACTTTGATGAAGGTGCTGAGAAGAAGAAAAAAAAAAGTGAAAACTTTATTAAATATTGTTCTTTCAGGACCGATTCTTTTATATTGCTTGGGTCAAGCAAATTGCTTGTTGTAATCTCTGATATTAGATGAAGGTTTTCAGTTTGGGCTGCCTTGTTTGAGTTTTTGTCTCCCAGATCTTCGGTCGTCTCTGGATGAAAATCAGCCGTCGTGGCACTATCGTACCTTCCTACGTCCCGATCTCGTTGAATGTGTGAGAATGATGTGTTTAATCTGCTCAAAGAGCTTTAATTTTGAGACTTCTAATCTACACCATCTTTTTTAAAGTTGCACTTTTCTTTTGTTTGTTTTTGAAAATCACTTTGGGTTTGTGCCTTATTTTCAGAGCAAACCTCCACAGAGCTCTTTGAATGAAAAAGTGTCTTCGGTAACTCTTGCTATAACCCAACAAATCAACACACACACACACGCGCGCACACACACAAACGTGGCGCACACAGTTGCAGACACAAACTTCTGAGCGGCGGCAGAAAATTCACCGGAGACACCCCACGCTACCTGTAATCTCTGCGTTTAGGGCGAGGACGCTCGGCAGCTCATGAATAATGCACAACGGGCGACGCTAATGGTGCGAAATGCCACACGAGCGGATGCGCTTCACTCCTCGGGAGATTTTACAATGATCTCATCAAAAAAAAAAAAAAAAAAAAAAACAAACACAACAGTCTGGTTATGCTTACACATTATTCCCACACATCCATATTGAAATGACCAGGCAGTGAAAGCAAACGCGCACAAAAGCGGCGACGATGTGGTGAACGTAACTCGCAGAGCCGCAGTGGAACCCCCTGCCCCCAACGTTTGCTCTGGTCCACGTGTTCGATGGTGATTTAATTTTTTTTTATGCCACGTTAATTAGGAAGGAAACACCCGGTGTGTGGTCTCACATTGTTCTGCGCCGAGGGTTCTTTCAATCCAGGCCACGCTGACTCAGCCAGAAGCCGTCGTCCTCGGAGGGCCGCAAAGATCCGGCCGACCAGCCGGCAGAAAAATGTGCTCATCTCTGCATCTTGAGAAACCGCTGCTCGTGCTGTTTTTTTTTTTTTTAAGATGAGGATTAATAGACTGGCATCAAAGGAAGGGGCCGCTGACCAGCCACTCACGCGGACACACGTGAGATAGGGACGCACGTGGGAGGGACCCTGAGGTTCACAGCAACAGAAACTGCGGCTTCTCCAGATGCTCCAGAGGGCTGAGAAGGTGCTGAACTAGTCCAGGAGGCGTGGTGTTTGAGCTGAGCTCCCTGCTGATTGGTGCAGCCTTGTCAGACTCCACTAAGGGCTCAAAAAACACTTAATTAACGACTCTCAGTAAGACAGAATGCAAAACAGTTGGATCATGTTTGAATGGTCACACGTCCATCAAGAAAAGCTGCAGCCAAACTGCGGCAGCACCAATCACCGTTCTGCTGGCAGGAAAAGAGGCGGAGCCTGAACAGTAGGCTGCTGCCTGCTTGTGTCTGTGTCATGGATGTATAATAAGAAATGGATACAAGACGGGCAATGTGGCGGCCGGACCGATTTTTTTTTTTTCCAGTGGCCACTTAATGTACTGCAGCAAGCAAAAAAAAAAAAAAATCCCATTGGTCCAAAAAGCATTTTTCCCCATAGATTGCAATACAAAAATAAACGCCTTTAAAACGGCTGACAGGACAACTGTGACCTGAAATGCAAGTTAGACCAAATCTTTCTATTGTAGATTTTTCCGCAAGGGTCTTTTCGTCATTTTAAAAAATAATGAAGGCCAGAAAAGAACACGCTGCAGTTAAACTCCGCCCACTATTGAGGCTAACAGCTGGGAAGTGACGAGGCTCGTGCTGCAACCGGCTTGTTTTACTCCCAGTGAAACATCTAAAGTGGTTTGCAGTGACTGAGACAGGAAGGAGATCAGAGGGCTTTTCATTTTAGAGTAGGCCCCGCCCCTTTCCAGACAATTCCTGTGAGCTCCCTCTCAAACGTAGAAACTAGAGGTGACACATTGATGTATTGGAGTACAAATTAGCCTAATGAGCTGGTGCCAATAACTAAGCACAAATGTCAATGTTCGCATGGATTTCAACACATTATGTAACTAAATTGACATTTTAGTTTCACAGCAGCTGCTGCGTGAAGCCTCAACTAACTAACTGACCCACTCCTCCGTCTTCGTTTTCCTGGTTAAAACTGCCGTATTGATTCATGTTGATCTTTTCAAACAAGGTCGGCGAGGTCCCCAAGGCTCCCAGGAGGGATTCAGTCCGGAGACCTTCAGCGTAGGGCAGCGGACAGGTTTCCTCGTCAGCCCCGGGCTTCAGATCCCTCCTGCTTTTAACCGCTCTAACGATTTCTGAGTCCATCAGCCCCTGCCGGTGGTGCTTCTGCCCCCTTCTGGTCAAAATAAACCAGTTTAGTGATCAGATTCCACCGGGAGAACTGACGGAGAGGAAGAAGAATCACTTTCAGATGCAGAAATTCGCAAAATAGAACTTTGAATTTGATGCATCGAGAAATTAAATTTCAAAATCAGATGCATCTAGAATCACCTTCTTCTTTATGCAGATTACAAATGCACCGGATGGATAAATTTAATAACAACTGAAATCCGCTCAGCCAAATTTGCTTGTCGACAAACACACTTGAGAAGTGAGGCATTTGACTGTGAGTTACGCAACTGGCTAACAAACTGTTAAAGTGTGAGATTAAAAATGCTTTTTTTTAAGACTTGTAGTGAACTACAAAAAATGTAACAATATTTTCAACAAGGTTTTTTAGCGTTACCCAATTAGAAAACAGCTTGATGTCAGCACTACACACGCTTTTCAATGGAGTAACGTGATCCAACCCCACACATCAATTAAGCGCAATCACTCAGCAAGCAAAACTAGACAATACACACACATACACACAGAGCAAGAGTGAGAGAGACAGACGCACAAAGAGCCACTTATTGTTTTTGACAGATGGTGTTTATTCTCACCAGGCATCTGACATTAGAATCGCTACGGAGTCCGTCATCTCAGAAAGGCTACTAGACCTCCAGAGGAAGGAGGGAGCGGGGGGGTGGAGGAGGAAGCGTAACAAACAAAAGAAGGAAAAAAGATGAAGAAGAAAATGGAACAATCACAGACCACTAAACACAACGCCTCCAAACCACAGCTGTAATACTGCTCGTCCATCGTGGTCCTTTCAGTTTCTGATGGTTTCGATTCGTGGTCCCACAAAAACAAAACATTCAGTCAGATTCTTATGTTTCTTGTTTTTTTTACAATACATGTCACATACATTAGATATGATTAAATAATGTCTACAATCGTGATTTCTTTCTATTTTTTTTTTTACTTTTCAAAAGCACACAAACAGTGACAGACAGATCTGGCAAGGAACTCTGGGGTGGGTCCCCTTACAGATAAAAGCGTCGGAAGGCCTCTGCTGTCCAGAAAACCAGGTGATGTCACCACGCGCAACCACACACACACACACACACACACACACACACACACACCAACATACAAAGAGTCCTTAACGAGGAGCCCTCAAGCTGCATCACAAGTAGGTGAGCACACAACGTAGCAGCGTAACAGTTTGACTCAGTAGTGTGGCTTCAGTGAGCGCTAACGCTAATGCAACCGATTTCCTTTTACGTACGACACGTGGACACGGACACCTGCTCACATTTAAACATGGATCAAAGTGTTTCCCACATACTCATTGTGTTGTTGTTTTTATTTTCACAAGTGCTCAAGAGTTAACGGAGAAGCTCAACAATTTGGAGACTACACTGGATACTATAGGCTAGTTAGCTTAGCTAGCTTGGCATTAAGTGGTCGGTGCCAGCAAGATCCATCTGATTCTGGAATGAAGTCCAGTACCAATGATAACATCATCATTTGTTGTTGTGAAAAGTGTGTATTTGGAAAGTTTTTTTTTCTTTTCAATCACATCTTCATTGAACTCAAGCTAGGCAGAGCTAACCAGCTATGTCATTCTAGCATTCAATTTTACATCACACTAACATTTTCCAAAGGTTTGAGCTTTCTCTCTTTGGGGGGTGGAGGGGTGGTGGGAAGGGTTTGTGTGTGAGGTGTGTTCTTCTCTCAAGTGCAACACTGGACAATGACAACTAAGACGACAAGTCTCACACAATTTTGGTCGCTGATTTTATAACAGCAGCAGGAATTTAGGAGGACTAAAGGAAGAGAGGCACGTTGAGGGAGCAGAGATTTGTCGTTTACGTGTACAGAGAAGCCACTTTTGTTGTGCATTTATGATGAGGGGATGGGGTGGTGCTAAAGGAGTGTCGGAGACACTAGTTCTGCTTTTGGTGCGCACAGAAACCTCAACTTCAACAAGCCCACGAGACCTAAGAGGAATGAGATGCAAAGACCAGCTAGCAGCCCATCAGCTCCTCTTGCCTTTCGGTCCTAAAACACTCTACTTCCTGTCCAATTTATTTTAATTTTCCAAAGCACACAGCTACCCATACTCCTGCCTACAATCGATCGTCGTTAGCAACATGTCAAGCTAATTTGTGGTGGCGCTAACGGAACCCAAATCACAACGCTGGTTTAAGTTTTCTGTCAGGATTGAATATTTTGGACTGAAACTGTGTTTTTTGGAAGTTCGGGGTGCTGTGTGAGCCGTGCAGTGCAGTTCGCGGTCAAAGTGCAGGGCAGGAGCATCATGGGAGGATTCATAACCCAGTCGGTGGCGTCCTTTCAGTTGCTAGCCACCTCGTCCGCATTGTCAGTCGCCTCTAAGGTGCTGTCCAGTCCACCGCGAGCTCGCCAGATCTTCACCGTCCGGTCACTGGAAGACAGGAAGAGAGAATGTTGAACCTGTCGGGGGGCCATGGATATATCAAAAGAACTAGATACCGGCCTTCAAATATGGCGAATTTGTACTAGTGGCCACTCAAAGTACTGCAGCCAAAATTCCATGTGACTCCCACCAAAAAAAAGAAAAAATCCCCGTAGACCGCAATACAAAATTAAACACCCATAAAATGGCAGACCGGATGCCTTCAACCAAAATCATGGTTTAATCATAGATTAATCACAATTAATCTTTCTATTGTATATTTTTAAGTCATGGAAAAAATCTCCAGAATATACTTTCTTCCCAGCGTGACATCCGTCATGTTCCATTACGGGTTGTGCCTTGGCTCGTTCTGATTGGCTGATTACGTTCTGATTCATCACCTGAGTTACAGAGGCATGATGGGAAGCGACACTACTGCTCCATGCTCTATGATGTGGAAGTAACCAGGTGGCCAAAGATGTTTTCAGCATGTGCGCTGGGTGAGCAGCTGATTTTGGGGGCGTGGTTAGCGCTTGGTGCCATAAAGATTTAAAGTGACCACACACAAACGCACACACACACACACGTAGACTCACTCGGAGGCGGTGAACAGGTGGCTACTGTTGGTGGAGATGCTGTTGATGGGGCTCTCGTGGCCCTTCACTTCTCCCAGGGTGCCCAGCGTGTCCGTGTGCCACAGCTTGAGGACGCCGCCCCTGCAGCCGCTCAGCAGGGCCGAAGAACCGGGGACCACGCCCAGCGCACAGACCCAGTCCCGGTGGGCATTTGGGACTTGCTGTCAGACAGTCAGTTAGAAAACCTCCATCAGGTCGGGTCCAATACTTATAACAACAACAACAACAACAACAATAATAATAATGGATTTGTAGAGTGGTTTTTAGGCACTCAAAGCACTCTGCATTTAACTGATTAATTCACACCATATTCACACTGGTGATGGTAAGCTACATGTGTAGTCGCACACTGCACTGGGGCAGACTGACGGACACGTGGCTGCCAATTTGCGCCAAACGCCCCCTCCTGCGGCATACATGTGGGAAAAGTGTCTTGCCCAAGGACACACAGACCGGAAAAAAAAAAAGGTCGAACTACCTGCAGCAGATCTTTGCGGTCCAGGTCCCACTTCTTGATGCCATTGTCCCGGGAGCCGCTGAAGAACATGTCGCCCTGGATCACCAGCGACTCGATGCCGTCGTAGTGCGGCGGCTCAAAGTTGTGTGCAGGTCCCACACTTCCAAGGGAGCCCTCGCTGACGTCAAACAGCTGCAACCGGTTTAGAAATAAATAAAAAAGGATCAGGTTTGAGGAGGAACATCTCGAAGCGCCTGGCTGCTATCCGGTGGTTCGGTGGAGGCCCACCTTGATGTAGTGGTCCTTGGAGCCGGTGATCACCAGGTCCTGGTTGTTTCCGGACTGATCCACGGTCAGACACATGACTGGACCCAGGTGGCCGATGAGCTTCCCGGTGGAGGCAAACCTGGAGCAAGGAGGCGGAGCTTAAGATGCACCCTGAAGACAGTTTCATAAGCGGGCCAATCGGATTTTAACCTCATTGTGCTTTTTTTCTACTGGAGAAGCTGAGAAAAGTTGCCTTTGCTCTTCTTGAAATTAGAAATATTGTCAAGTTGTGATCAAACTGCAGCATCCACGCTGAAATAGAAACTGTTCACAGCAGGCTAGATCATGGCTGTAAGGATGCAGATTAGCCTCTATACACGGAGTCTGGAGTTTTCCAAATGGATCTAACAGAATACAGACAACTTGACCACTACCGCTGCCCATTGTTAAAGTTTACAAGGACCACAAAAAAAATGCAATTTCCATGCGGTTACATTCTTCCTGCTACGCTTACGGCCAGCCTTACCTCCGTAGGTCCCAGACTCGGACCGAGTTCCCGGCGGCGGCGTACAGAACGGTTCCGTGAGGGTTGAGAGCGATCTGGTTGATCTGGTTCTCTCCGGCCGGGATGGTGACGGTCCGGCTGCTGGTGGAGGAGCAGGTGTCGCCAACATTCACCTGGCCGGAGGAGCTGAGGGAGGAGAGTGCGGAGGAGGCGTCACCCCCAAAGAATCCCGTTAAGCGGCGAGGGAACGAGATATTTCCGTGGCGATTTTGACACAAAAACCATAACGCCGGTGAGTAACGGCTCTAAATTTAAACCGGGGTGTTAAATGGCAGGATGACATCATCCACCGCGGCAAAAACAAGTTGGACGACATGTACAGTGAGTCACCATCTTCTGGTCACGCACGCACGCACGCACACACACACACGCACGAGGGAAAAGAAGGTCAGGCTCACGTCAGCGTTCGGATGCACTTGGCCGAGTCGCGGATGTCCCAGACTTTGATGTAGGAGGTGGAGACGGTGAAGACCAGGCTGGAGCTGTAGCGGACGGACACCACGTTGTTGGGGTGACCCGAAAGGGACATGATCTCCTGGCCCGTCACCAGGTTCCATACCTTGCAGGTGCGGTCTGCAGGTGGAGGGCGGGATTAGTTTGGGATTCATCGCAGATTTATGTCACATATCAGCAAAACATTTCTTCCTCTCTCTTTTACGTTGGCGTTGCAGGGGATCAGAGTTGGTCACCGAGAGCTGCAATTGGACATTTCAACCACAGGGGTCGCCAAACCCAACACCTAAAGGGGCTCAGTTATTATTCTTATTATTCTTATTATTTGGGTAATGACCTTTGGACCCGGTGAAGAGGAGGTCGTCGGTGCAGTCGACACAGAGGACGGCCTTGCTGTGGCCCTCAGCCACGTGGACGCACTGCAGCGTCGCCGAGCGGCTGCTTTTGGTGGGCGGGACCGGGTTGATGACACCCCTGGAAGACAGACAGATACACACACATACACACGCGCACACACAAGCGTCAACAGGTGCAGGACGGACGCAGTGCTGTCTCAGCAAGGAGCTGAATCACACGAACGCACAACTGGAGTCATGCTCACCGTGCAATTGAACACACACTGAAAATAGAAAAACGGAGCCCAGAGACACAGAGAGAGAGAGAAAGAAGGAGAGAGAGAGAGAGAGAGAGAGAGAGAGAGAAAACACCAGGCGACGGCCGTCAGAGTCGTCGTCAGAGCAGGAACCACCGCTGGGCCCTTGCTTTGCAAAAGCGGTAGAGCCATCTGCTGGAGAGCCCGTAGGAAGTGTTTGACAGGAAGAGAGGGAACCAGGAAGGTGACTGGAAGCTTCCTGATAGTAGTTCCTGACGGTAGCTCCGCCTCTACCTCCTCGACTGATGCTGGGTTGGTTAACGTTGAAGCGAGGACGTCTCGATAGCGGGCTAGCAACCTCATCATTTCAGCACTAAGTTTTAAAGCCAAACAATTGTTCTTGTTTTTCTTCCTCACGTGCCAAAAATGTTTCACTTTATTTGAAATAAGGACACAGCGCCACCAGCTGGCTAGGTATACATCTACGTAATTAATAGCTACTTTTAAAGCAAGCTGCCTGCTTTGTGAAATCCTCTTCCGTGACCGCAGTTCGGGAGAAGAGGCACCATCACGAGAGTGGAACCATCACGGACGTTGATCGGCGGCTAACTGGCCGGCCGTGTCGACATGGCTGCAGGTGACAGTTGCGACCGTGCGACTCGCCGGCGCGGTGGCGGCGACGGCTGATCCAGACCCCGATACTCGGCCTGTTGTCTGCAGGATAAAAGGGCCGATGATAAAGGGGATTAGCGGGGCTTTAACAGCTTGACACGCTTTGGCTTGACGGTGATTATCTATCGATCCCAGGGAGGATTCCCTTTGTTTTATGTGCACACATGAAAGTGCTCCGGTCTGGCTGCTGGGTTTATCACACCGTGTCAGACCAGCTGAGGACAGGAGAGACGGAGCGTGCGATTCAGGTTCACCTTCAGCCCCTCCGACACCAGAGAGCGGTGGAGATTAGCGGATCCAACGGGAAACTAGAGAATAAAAACATCAAGATGTACTACTTGGGGCGGCTCGGTGGGATGGAGCCACCCATTCATCCTGGAGGAGGGTCTCACGTCACCTTCCTGAACACTGATTGGTCACTGACAGCGACAACTACAGTAATTATATTATTACAATTTTTAAAAAAAATGCAAATTAAAGGTGACAACAGAGGTAAATAAATTTGAAAAACCAAGTGACTTTGACACCAGTGAGTTTCCAGACTCATCAGATACGAGAAAAAAACGGAATAGAAAACAAGGATGAGAGAAATTGTCGCTTCTGTGAAGCGTTTTTCACGGCAGCCGACACTTAATAATTCAACAGCCCGAAAACGGACGACGGCCTCAGCGGCCGCAAAACAAACGTTGGCACACGGTGATGGATGACCTGTCAGCGCCGCTTCCCTTTCAAATTGATTTCCCCTCATCTTTAATGCAGCTAATACGCAGGGAAAACAGAGGCTACAAGAGGGGGCATTATTTTAGCGACAGGAAGTGAGAAGAAAAAGAGGCATTGTGGAAGTTCATTTCTTTTGTCCAAAAAGTATATGTAACTTTTTAAACCACTCAAAGAACACAAACAAAATCACTAAGGAAACAATGTGGGCTCCTTGTCCTCTTTCGTCCCTTCAAAACACAGACGGCCCAACAAAGCATCATTTTTATCAGCAGGCTGTAAACAGAGGGCTAAACGTGCTGCTGCTGCTGCTGCTGCCTAGAGATCCAGAGAGGGTTTGTGGATCACGTGTCGCTGCTCCAGCGGAGCGTGAAACTAACACTTTGGCGACGATCACTTCCTCAAAGATTTTTGCTCTCAATCTGTCGGAGATTTAAAGATTTAAATCCGGACGACTGGTTTTCGGCGGAGCTTAGAAGATAATCCCGCGTCACCGACAAGCCCCCGGAAGATCATTCCTGCACTTCCTGCAAGTCCACTCACATTTACATATCGCACGTCAGTCAGCGTGTGACGGAGCTCAGATCTGCGGAGAAGATCGTCGTGATTTTCTGGACGTTTTTTTTCCTTCAGGGAGCAGGGAGACAAAAATAATAAAATAGCGGCCAGTTCTCCATCCCAACCAAACTTCCATCAAACGCCCAAACAGCGTGACGGATGACAGTCCAGCTCTATGTGATCACAATATGTTTTTATCTTGACATTAAATCTTAAAAAAAAAAATAAATAAATAAAAAACTCACGTGTGCCTCATTATATCGGATCAAGACATTCCCCGTCTCGTCACTCCTCCCACTCCCCTCTAAATCTGACGTTCCGCTGGCCTCGCGTCACTTTCACTCATCCGCCGCCGGAGTCTTTTTTTTTTTTTCTCTTATGGAGGCGCAGCCGCGGCTCTCCCGCCGCCCGTCACGCGGGCTAAATGCAGGGCGAGAGGAAGCAGTGGGCGCCGCTTTCGGAGGAGCTCTAATGAGCGGAGGGGGGGCGCTGGGGGAGCTGGGGGAGCTGGGGGTGGGGTGGGGTGGGCGCTGCTCGGCCTGCCAATTTACGACAGCGGCATAATTAAAGCGCGTGCCGAGCCGCTCGCAGGCTCGCGGCAGGAGCAGCGGCAGCGGCCGCGTGGGAGGCCTGAGATCCAGGACAGACAGACAGACTGACAGACAGCAAGGAGGGAGACACACACAGGCTGCCGCTGCTTTATTACAGTCAGGCTGCGTCTTCCGCCGTCACACGCTGTGTCTTCACGTCCACCTTAAAATTACATTTTTTTTTTGGTTTGCTTTTTGTTTTCTGAGATCAAAGATGCCACCACAGTATTTAGCTCTTTATTGAAATAACTCTCAAAACACTGAAAAAATGGCTGAAATACAGCTATTTTATTACTTAATTACTATCAATAGAAACTCTTCAAGGTTGCTGGGCCGATTTAAATGGTTTCACGGGCCTCATATTGCCCCCGGGCCGTAGTTTGCCCATGCCTGGGTTAGAGGTTAGGTTTTGGGATGGGGTTAGTGGCATCGCTGCTCAACTAAAACTCTCCGAAAGGTTTTTCCTCAACTGTCAGTCCAGTGTCAAAGATTCCCACTACGTCCAGGATTTAAACCTGAAGGCTCCACATGGGGGCAGCGCACTCCAGTCACATCTCCCGCCAACGCTGGCAGGATAAATGCTATGTTGTAGCGTCAGCTGGTGGTAGTGTCGTTGTGACACACACACACACACACACACACCATGCGCCATGCACTTACGACATCCCTGGTTCCATTGTTCTTGTCTCCACATTTAGCTTCGTCTTCAGTCCCACAACTAAAAATATCTGCTGTCACTGGAATCACACTAAAGTTTTAAATGTTCACAAGGACAAAGCCGGAAGGTTCATTGGGTTTCAATGCTTGAAATCCTTGAGCCCAGTGCTAATTGGTCAATTGTTGAATAATTCAGATCAGAGCTTTTTAAGATGGATCGCCAAGATTTCCAACCTCATAATCTTTGCAATCTGGTTTTGCTTTGCTTTTCTTTTTTTACACTGCTATGAGACATGAAGGCAGCAGTGTTTTCCCTCTCTCTCACACACACACACACACACACACACACACACACACACACACACACACACACACACACACACACACACACACACAAGTCAGTGTGTTCAACCGAAGTCCACATCTGCAGGTGTCGGTGGCTGGTTGACATGATAAATCTACGCCGCTACTTTTAGCATTTCCACTTCCTGTTTATTGATCCGAATGCTTTTATTTTTCTCCGCCTTCTCAGACATGAGACACAAAAGAAGATTGCCACCTAGTGGTAGCAATAAAAAAAAGGATACGGGAAGCTCATGTTTGACATGGAAGCAGCATGGAATCGCTAACAGCAACGGTTGGTTAGTTAGACCCGTTAGCCAGGTTAGCCGGGTTAGCCGGGTTGGCCAGGTTAGCCAGGTTAGCCAGGTTAGCCCAGCGAACCCAGTTTCAGTTACGCGATGCCTTCCTCAATGATTCAGGAAGAGAGGAGTTCTTGTTCGAGGGCTCGCAACAGCAAACTCTGCAGACTATTTAGGGAAACCGGGTCGTTATTTCTAGAAGGAGACTTTGCTGATGAGTCTTTTTGAACGTTTCTTGGGTTTTGTACAGTTAGAAGATGAAAAACGAGACGCCGATGAAAGCCAGTGGAAACTCAGCTCAGCGACTCCAGCCAGTCTTCTAGCAGACTGGACAACAGAGAGAGTCTTTCAAGAGCAGCAGGAAGCGGATGTGCGGCGGAAATGTTGATTTGAGCCCAACGCCAAATTTGAGTCTGGGCTGCTGCTGTCCGGTTGGCAGCCGGGACTCAAACCTCAGCGTGGAACCTTGCAGGTCAAAGGTCAGGATGACGACGACGGCCGCAGCTTCAGGTTTGGTTTTAGTGGGGACGACATGCTTCTCCAAGGCAGAAAAACCCAGAGGAGGAGGAGGAGGAGGAGGGGTTAGTAGAGCGGTGGGCGGAGCTACAGCCCCTGTTTTTTCCCCTCTACAGCTACTGCTGGGCTCCGGTCGGCGTCGGCGTCTTACTGTTTAATCTCCTTGACCTTTGCCCTTTCGGCGGCGGCGGCGGCCTGCGCCTTGTCATAGGTCTTCCTGCGAGTGAGCGGCGAGGGCTCGGCGGCTCGCCGCTCGGACCCCCCAGAGGGCGCTCTGGAGGCAGAGCTGAGTGTTTGAGTTCACGCAGCACAACACAGAGAGTGAAATGAAAAAATAATAAACAATCAACAACAACAACAGAAGGATGTAGCAAACAATAATAATAATGACGATGGCTGACATGCAGTACGCAGAGAGAACTCAGATACCTGATGTTCAACGTCCAAGCCAGTTGGTGGCGCTCCGTCGGCAAGGTTTTTTTTGGGTTTTTTTAAGAAAAGACACCTCAGACTAAACTAAAGTCTAAAGCCATCCTCTTTTTTTCACACTCGCACTTCACTTGCAGCAGATCCTGAAGCCTTTCAGCAGCCACTCGCAGCAGCCCGGTTAGCATTTCAGCAGCAATCCGCACTCAAACGATTTACTATTTAATTAACTCGGCAGCCACATTATAAAGTTAATCACCGCCGCTGCTCTCTGCATGCTGCAGCCTCCGACTGGGAAGAAACCGCTGGAGGCTGGCCAAGACTTTCGCCTTTTTTCTTTTTTTTCTTTTTTTAAAAAAAGGAGCTCATGAATTATGAGCGGCCAATGTATGTACAGCACAGGATGCAGCGGCTACATCAAGACATGCAGGCAGGAGGAGGTGGGAGGAGGTGGGAGGAAGGGGGAGGAGTGGGAGAGGGAGGAAAGAGGAGGACAGAGGAGGTGGGAGGTGGGAGGAAGGTGAAGGAGTGGGAGGAGGAGGGAGAGGAGGGAGGAGGAGGAGGAGGAGGAGGTGGAAGGAGGTAGGAGGGAGCGGATGGAGGAGGAGGGAGGCAGGTGAATGGGGGAGGAGGGGGGAGGAGGAGAGGAGATGGAGGGGGAGGGAGGTGGGAGGAGGAGGATGAACAAGGTAGGAGGAGGAAAGAGGAAGAGGGAGGAGGGAGGAGGAGAGAGGAGGAGGAGGAGGGAGGAGGGAGAGGATGGAGGAGGAGGGAGGCAGGTGAATGGAGGAGGAGGAAAGAGGAAGTGGGAGGTGGGAAGAGGAGGGGGAGGAGGTGGGAAGGATAGGAGGGAGAGGACGGAGGAGGGAGGAAGAGGAGAGAGGAGGGACGAGGGGGAGGACGGAGCAGGAGTTGGGAGGAGGTGGGAGGAGGAGGAAGGAAGGTGAAGGAGTGGGAGGAGGAGGGGAGGAGGAGGAGGTGGGCGGACGGAGGAGGAGGTGGGAGGAGGTAGAGTGGCGAGCCGGGACTTACATGCTGCCCGTTTTAGAGGAGAAGCCGGGGGAGAGAGCGGCGGCAGCGAAGTCCCTGACTGAGGAGCCTGATGAGTCCACGTCGCCGCCGCCGCCGCCGCCGCCGCCGCCTTCAGGGGTCTCGGCCAGCGGCAGCAGGGGGCCGGAGAAGTCTGCGGCCGGAGCGTCAGCCGCCGACTCGCTGTTGGCGTACAGCAGCTCCATCTGGGTGGTGGTTCTCCTGCGAGCCTGAGACAGACACGCGTGGATCGATCAGACTCTTCTTCCAAATGCTTTCGTTTGTTTCTTGCAAAGGAAACGCGGGAATAAAAACACTTGTCATATTGAATGAATGTCACTTTCACTTTCTGTACTGAGGAAATGTACTAGGTGGGCTCAAGAAAGAGGAGAAATACTGGCTGGTGGCATAAAAAAAAGAAACAACTGAAACGTAGAAAATTACTGAATAAAGAGCCTCCAACAATCAATGAATGGAAAATAATTATAATGCAGGAAATTCATAATAAGGAACAAACAACATTTTCTCTGAGATACGCCACCAAAAAAAGGAGAAGAATATTGAAATAACTGTATGTCTTATTCCAACCCGGAGCAATGTTCATGTTTCAGCTTATCATAATTAAATTTTGTTTACAAAGACTCTTTTTTTAATTGACCATTTAAGGACTTGAAAGAAAATACTTAAAAGAAACATGGAATAGATGCAACCCATCTCATACATAGTTTGGTTTTTGTTACTTCAGCAAACTTCACCTTGTAAACAGGCCGATTTCCTGATTGTTACGATGACACTGTCTGGGTTTTTTTTAATGTTCCATTTTTTGGTTGTAATAATATAAAAATAGCGTACAAGAAATAGAGTGCAGCAAATGGAAATGTTGTTTTTACATCTTGACAATTCAAAATAAATCATTTTAAAGTTTCAGTTATCGTACAGTGACGTTTTTCTGTATACATTTTTAATATTGTTAAAAATCTGTATATTAATATATTAATCCGTCTGTTCGTCACATTGATCACGCGTGATCTTTTTCATTCCTTTACATTTGGAGTGGTATATTCAAAACGCCTGTCGTTTCTCCAGCTATCAGACCCGTGCCAGTGAGCCTCGCGCGAAGGACGATGGGCGTCTGTGGCAAACCTGTCCACACGACTGCAGTGCAAAAATGAAACTCTCGCTACCTTGCTCCTTGATTTGGTCTCGCCGCACAGCTTCATGAGGTCGGTGGCCAGGCTGCTGTTGGAGAAGAGCGGACACGTGGGTCAGAACCCAAAACGCCACCAGCAGGCAGACTGAGGGAGGGCGGCCGAGCGGCCGGGACTCACCTCCCCTCGGCGGAGGGACTCTGAGCCGATTCGTCGCTGCTGCTGTCGTCTCCGTTTTCTGATGGACGAGAGGAGAAAAAAAAGTCCCGTCAGCCTGGACGTCCGAGGCCTGGACGGCCGATTGGTTAAAGCTCCGGTTAAAGGTCCCGCATTAGATCTAGGTGTCTGGACTAGCGTGGAGCAGCCGCATGCTGCTAATTATGAAGAAATGTTTCGAATCTTAAAAAAAAGACAGAAAAAAGATTTAGCCCTCTGTTTGCAGCCTCCAGCTAATACACCCGGTTTCTGCTTCCTTCCCGCACGTCAGTAAAAACAAGGCGGTGTCCGGGGAGTGGGGCTATGGGCGGTGTTGTGCCAGTGCCCTTTGTGACATCACAATGGGTCGATTTCCAGAACATTATAGCTCAGGACATGGGACCTTGTTTTACTTCTTTCAAACTTTTTCAGCAGATTCTGTCTTCTGATTTGTGTGTGTGTGTGTGTGTGTGTGTGTGTGTGTGTGTGTGTGAGCAGCCCAACAGAGCGCACATAGAACAGATGGAGGGGAGGGGGTGAAGCAGGATGAGGGGCGGGGCCATGCTGCTCGGACTGGGCCCTCCCCTCCTCGTGTCGGATGGGGGTGAGATGGACTGAAAAGGGTGGAGAGGGGGGGGGGGGGGGTTACGAGGGAGATGAGAAGACCCAGTTACAGATAGCCAACAGGGTGGAGGAAACATTAGTCGGAGGCTCCCGACTAGAAGACTCCGTGTTCATCACAGCTTCCTGCAGGGGGCGCTGGTTAGCTGGGTGCTAAAGCTGTAGCAGGAGGTTGGTGTGTCCAGCAGATGGAGGAGGGGGGGGTGCTGGTGGTGGTTGGTGGTTGGTGGGCTAGCAGACAGACAGATGCACCTCATGCACCTCCCAGTGTTTGTTTAGCTTTGTGCTGTTGGCTTTTATTTCATCTAGATGTGCTGGTTAGTGTTGCGGCAGCGCCAGGAGGCGACCATGCAGTCACAGACTAGACAAGACAAGAGTCACTCACCGGCCGGGACGGAACCTAGCTCTGTGAAAAACACCAAGGGAACAAAAAGAAAAAAAAGAACAGAAGTGGTGGCGGGGAACAGAAAAAACAACCAAAAAGGCAAAAAGGCAATGCACAAATTAAAACCATCACCCTCCCCGCCCCCGCCAAAATAAAACCAACACAAAATACAACGCAGCTGCTGAGATCTGACTGAGGAGAACCCGGCAAACACCCGGTGGCTGTTGTGTTTTAAACTTTAGCAAAAATAGTTTTATTTTTTTCCGGCTTCTCATCAGCAGAGATCAGGAGCCAGACCGCAGACCCACTCATGCACCTGCAGGGTGACCCAGTCTACTTCCTGAAGGCTCGTCTGCCAGGTGGTGTTTTGACTCCCCAAACATGCTTTGGGAGGCGTCCAGGACTTAGGCTGAGTGGTGGTAGGGGAGGGTGTCTGGCCCTAATGCTCGTCTGCAGGCTACACGCTAAGCGCTAAGTGTTAGCATTACCTTGCAGGGCGTTCCCCAGCAGCGCGTCCAGCTCCGGGTTGAACTCGGCCTTCTCCTTCAGCATGTGGAAGAGCAGCTGGTTCTGCGTGGCGCTGGTGATCTCCGTCTGCTTCAGACGGCCCTCCATCACCTTCACCTGGGACTCCCGCTGGGCGGCCTGCAGGCCCTGCAGAGTCGGGGGGAGGGGGGGTATTGTTGCAGTCAAGACCGCACCGACTGAGTCCATGGCATTATCGAGACCAGAGAGTATCGTGATTGAGACCAGACACAGACATTTGCTTCTAAATCGCACGGCCACATCTCTTTATCTTCTAAGGTATCGTTCAAAATTTTCTTGAACATTGTGCAACTTCTTTGCCACCTATTTTGAACCGTTTTCAAAAAAACAACTTTGCTTCATAAAATTAAAAAATAAATTAACTAGGAAGAAGTGGATGAGTTGCTCTGGGTGTCATAAATGGAGCATAAAACGGCAAAAGTTGGATTCTTTTCTGTTATTATCGTGTCATTGTAGTGTTGGCTGAGTCTCGACTGGACTGGACAGTCCAAGACCGAGACAAGACCGGATAAAAATGCCTCTGACTCCGAGACGAGAACGAGACCCTTAAAAAGTGGTCTTGAGACCAAGCCAATCTCCACTGCTCCACCACTAGGGGGAGTCAGGGAGATGGGGGGAGGAGCCAACCCGGACAGTCTGAGGAGCGCTTCCAAAAACTCGCAGGGTTCATTTCACACGTCCCTCTGCACAATGCGGCGTCGTCCGTGCTGACAAAATCATTGTTGACACGCTAGCAGCAGCTAGCTTCTAGCTGGAGCTCCGCCTCTTTCTCTTCAAAAAAGGACTGTGATTGGGCTAAATCAGTGGCTGAAAACGATCCAGACTGGAGCTTTTCGGAATGGATGTCGAATATTTCAAGCAGCTGCCTTGTTGCAGAGTCAAATCTGTGTTTTACATCTTATTATTTTTGGGGTTTGGGTCTATTGATCTATTGATCAGGCCGCTACCTTGTTGACGGCCATCGACATGAAGTGGTCCAACAGGAAGCGAGCTTCGGTCAGCGTGCACGAGGTAATCACAGCCGAGACGTCCACCGTGTCGCCTTCCTCCTGCGGAAAAAACAAAACCAAAAAAACAGCGTCAATGCAGCGCTGTGACTGGCCCATGGCTTAGCGGCTGTCTTTGGCCCCGCCCACCTTGGTCTCCTCCATCTGCATGATGTTGGCCTGGCAGTCGGCGATGCTGTCGTTGATGTAGTCGATGTTGGCCGTCAGCGCCTCCACCTCCTCGTTGAGCGGCAGCACGGCCTTCTCCGCCTCCGGCCCCTCCCTCAGGAGGCGGTCCCTCTTCCTGAGGACCTTCTCCTTGCGCTTGGTCAGCTCCTCCCGTTGCTGCGGGACAACACCACAGTGGATGCTGGTTCACGACCTTCTCTCTCTCTCTCTCTCTCTCTCTCTCTCTCTCTCTGCGTTTGTTCACATCAGAGCGACAAAACTGTGCAAAATGTGAGCGCCAGCATGTCGTTGACAGCAACGTCGTTAACACTCACAAAATCCCCGCTGAGCCTTTGTCAAGTCCGACTCTGCAGGAAGTGAGTTTAATTCCTCAGACGCGGTTTGGATGCTTCTGCACATTTTTGCATTTCCCATGTCGTTTACCCATTTCACACCCAAGTCTGTCACGGCTTTCGTTCTGAAGCTCCTCGAGAATACAAGATACATTTTGTTGCAGGCTAAAACTTCACTTCGCTCGCAGGGTGAATTTCATCTGAGAGGCCTCGACTATTGCCGTTGTTGTTGAATGTTGAGCAAAGTTGTCAAAGCTGACATTGAATAGTTACATTTGAATTACGTTGAAAACAACAGACTGAAAAACCTAGCACTACTTCTGGCACTAGATGGCAGCACCTGCGGTCAATTGAACTTGAAGCACATTATTAAACTTGCTGAACTTTTCCCCTCCAAACGCTAAGCTCACCAGCTAACGGGTGGTGTGTGTGTGTGTGTGTGTGTGTGTGTGTGTGTGTGTGTGTGTGTGTGTAATTGGCCCATAGAGCATGCGAGGTAGTGTCACTTCCCATCATGCCTCTGTCGAGAACGTCACTTACAAACACGTCAGGACACAGCCAATCAGAACAGTGTGATGTCATCCTGGGAATAAACTCTTTTCTGGTGATTTTCTGGCCTTTATCATTTTTTTAAACGACTAAAAGATCCTAACTGAAAAATCTATAATAGAAAAATTTGCTATGAGTCATGTTTCACAGTCGTTTTGAAGGCATTTATTTTTGTATTGTGGTCTATGGGGAAAAAATGCTTTTTGGGCACATAGGATTTTTTGCTGCAGTACCTTAAGTGGCCACTGGAGAAAAAAAAAAAAATCGGCACACCGCCATATTGCCATTTCGGTATCCAGTTCTTACAATACATTCATGGGTTTTTCCCTCCAGTCTAAATTCTTGCTTGTGCTATCGCTAAGCTCACCAGCTAACGGGTGGTGTGGAAGGGGCGGGGGTTGGGGGGGCAGCGGAGACGCCCTATTGGCCCTCACCTTGAGGAGGCGGTTCATGTCGGCCTCCATGTTGGAGATGGTCATCCTCTGCATGATGACGTCGGAGATGCGGCGCTCCAGAGACTGCCACTTGATGCGAGCGACTCTGGTGGAGTAAATGCCCACCGTGCGCCTGTAGGAGGACCTGCGCGCACGCACACACACACACACACACACAGACGCACAAACAGGCAGCGTGTCAAGCCTTAATTCCCTTTATCTCCCCGGCACGCTGCCGCAGGACGATAACAGCGGTGCAGGCAGACGAGCTGCAGAGCTGCTTAACGACCTCCACGCTCCCCCCTCCCCGCCCCCCCTCCCCAAAAGTCCCCCATCAGCTGCGTGCAAAAGGCAGATTTGTGTCACATTTTAGGGATTTGGAGGATTTAGGAGTCCGCCCGGTTTCGCCTCTCTGGACACAACGATGCGCACAGAACACACCTGTGCACACACAACCCCAGACACACACACACACACACACACACACACACGCACACGCGGGCGGGGAGGCTGACCGGGTGCCGCTGGGAGCCATGTTGCCGGAGGAGAAGGTGCGTCCAGATGGAGGGAGCCTGTGAGGAGAGTCCTGCAGCGGCTCGCTGACCTTCCGGATCACCTTCCCTGACGTGGGCCGGGCCTGCCTCCGCAGCGCCGTCACCTGACACCCAGCGACAAAACAAAACAGCGGAACAAAAAACAGCATCATCTCAGCGTCCAACTTCAGAATTTTTTTAAAAATAAATAAATAAATAAAGCCCTCCTGCCGACTCACCTCCTCCGTCTTCCTCCTCAGAATCAGCTCCTGCTGCCTCTTCTGGGCCTCCAGCAACTTCAGCTGATGCTGAGGGTCAAAAGGTCACACAGCAGGCCAACGTGAGCGCCGCGAGGCGGGGGGTGGGGTGGGGTGTGGGGGAGGGTCGATGGGACAGAGGCTCACCTCCTGGCGCCGCTGGTCTTTCTTCAGGGAGGCGATTTCTCGGTTCCTCCGGGACTCGTTCATCCTGTTCTTCTCCTGCTGCTCCTTCATCTGCTTCATCAGACGCACCTGCACACCAACAGACATTTAAAAAAAAAAAAACAAGCAAATTGGTCAAAAAACTAAAAGGAAATCCTTCACAGCCTTGAGTTCTCTACTTCTACTTCTACTTCTACTTCTAAACCCTGGCTGTAGCTCCGCCTCTTTCTCCTCGCACAGCCCTGATTGGTCCAGCCTCATCCTGAGAAGCTGCACCGTCACCTCAACATCCATCAGGTCCTGAGCGGCAAATCTCTCAGATTTGTGATTTTACGACTTTTTCAATACGATTTAAAGCGGGAAAACGTCCGAACCTTGGTCTTCTTCATCTCGGCCACGTCCATCTGGAGCTTCTTCAGCTGCTTCTCGTACTGCGACTGGTTCTTCAGCAGCCGGGCGTGCTCCTTCTGGGCCGAGTGGAGCTTCTGCAGCTCCTTGTTCATCACGCTCAGCTTCTTCTCGTACTCGGCCTTGATCTTGCGGGCCTTGTCGTCTGAGCCGCTTTCCACCGAGCCTGGGAAGAAAGGACGGAAAAAACAAAAATAAGTGCAGGTACCTTGATCTGCTGATGAAAAAAAAAACCTCTGGCGCACTTTAAAATTCTGCATCAGACAGTCTTTGATCTGGAGCTGCTGATAAAAATAAATGTGACCGTTAGCGTCCTACTGAATTTCAAGGAGGGAAAAAAAACACAGACCTGAAAAAAACAAACAAACGGCGCCGGAGAACTAGAAACAAAACACGATCTTGAGCGCCCCCCGCTGGTCCTTACTCATGTTGTGCAGGACGCGGTCCCTCTCCTGCTGCGTGTCGCGGATCTTGCACTGCAGCATCATCAGCTTCTGCTCGTACTGCTGCTTGAGCGTGTGCAGCCGCCGCTGGCTGTTCTCCAGCTCGTCGATCAGCTTCTGCTTGATGGCGATCTCGCAGGTGATGTTGGCCAGGTCGGCCTGGAAGTTCTCTGCAGGAACAGGAGGCCGGGAGAGGCCAGGTGAGGGCAGGGGGTGAGGGTGGGAAGTGGGCTGGGGTGGTGGCAGAGCCGCAAACTGGGAACCTGGGTCAGTGGCGGAGGTGCGCCCTTTGTGACATCACAGAGGGTCAATTTGATGGAGGTAGATGAAAGGCTGTTACACCTGATCTGGGCTGTACAAAAAAACATTGATTTGATTGACTTCAAGGACACTGACTGTAACTCTAGTGGATGGAATTTAATCTCATGAAGCCATATTATTATTTTTAGATTATAAATAATTTTAATTACCTCTGTTCTAACTTAGGGCTGCCTTTTAATGACAGAGGTTTATTTTCTATCTTATCTTTCTGGGTGCAGGAGTGTTTACGAGTCGATGCTTTCGCTTCTCCGATCGTCCTCTCTCCTAACACAACTTCCTGGATGCATCTTATTCTTCTTTCAATGCCTCACATCTGGGCAGCTGCTGGCATCGGGGTTCATCAGCTGGTCCAAGAGCTCCCTCTAGTGGCCAGTTGGTCCGCATTTTCATTGCCCACCTTTTTCGTCCGACTCGGAGTCCGAGTCGTCGGAGCTCTCCTCCACGTCCATCTCCTCCTCATCGTCGTCCTCCTCCTCTTCCGCCTCCTCGTGCTCGCTGCCGTCCTGCGCCTCCTGCGGCGCCGGAGAAACACGATGAAGATGATGATCACGAGGAAAAACTCAGGGTGGCGCTCTAACGCCGATCATTACAGGACGAGCACGATGAAGATGATGATCACGAGGAAAAACTCAGAAAATATTCAATTATTTAATGCTGGTCTACTTGGTTAGAGTCTAACCAGACCTGTTTCTAGGCATGCGCGATCTATGCGGTGGCGTATGGCGCCATCTTGTGGATGGGGCACTGAATTGTCCTTCCCCCATTTTTTAACAATTGTGTTATATATGTTATTGACGTTGTTTTGCGATTCAGACTAAACATTAGATGTGAGTCAGGCAGTCAAATGTTGACGATGATCAAATGTAACAATTAGTTGCTTGACTTTTTCCATGTTGGGGGTTGGAGACGTTGGGTGCAAGGATGCGTCGGTGGCTCCTCTCACCATCTCGGCGTCCTCGCCAGCCGCAGCCTCCTTCTCCGGGCTCTTCTCCCGCTCGTTGTCCGGCACCTCCTCCTTGGGGACACTGGGAAGCAGCAGAGGGAGTGAGGCGTCAGAGACGGGAGGAGGAGCAACGCTGACAATACCCACAGCAGCTGAACTTGCGCAAAGACTGATTTTTCTTCATAATTAAAAGAAAATGTATCAAAAAATACAAAAATGAAAAAAAATCTGTGACAACCAGGGATGTAACAGCGTCAAAATCTAGTGGGACAATGTTACTTTGGTTAAGTATGAAATGTAAATAACTGTTGAACTGAATGGGGGGCACAGCAAGAAGGTCTCGGGTTCAATCCCAGGGGCCTTGGGGGGATTCTGGGCGGAGTTACCACAATCTCCCTATGTCTACTTGGTAGTCTGGCTCCGCCCACAGTCCAGAAACACACCTGTGAGGCCGACTGGGAACCTTTAAATTGGCATGGGTGTGTGTGTGTGTGTGTGTGTGTGTGTGTGTGTACGTGTGTGTGTATGCGCCACTGGTTGTGTTTTTCTCTTACTGTAAACTGGCAAATATTATAGATGATGAATGTATCAATGATTTAACGCAGGTGTATTTTTACGTCAAGATTTATTTTCGTGGCGCCAAGGAACTGGAAAGCTTCCAAATGATCCCATGATCCTTTGCATTTGGCAAAGGATCATGGGTAGGCTGGCGCAAGCCCTCTTTGATCTGATCAGCTCACATTGTTGTTGTCGCGATTCGCGTCATGTGCATTGACGATGGCGTTTCATCCCTGGTGGAAATCAATAGAAAGGCGGTGGTTGGGAAGCAGTCAGTGGGTGAGCTGGGGGGCGGGTGAGGGGGCTGGGGGGTCACACGGCCGCTCTAGAGGGGAGCGAGTTATACAGCGGTGCAATAAATTTTAAAAACAAAAGGAAGACAAAGAAATCTAGGCTGTGTTTGATGGAAGTGAAGGTGGGAGAAAGCCCCCCCCCCCAACAAAAGAGGAAGTCACAGAAGCGAAGGAAGGGAATGGCAGCAGGAGGGTGGAAGCTGGAGACAAACCTGGCGTCCTCCACCTCCTCCTCCGCCTCCTCCACCTCCTCCCTCTCTCTCTCTTCCAACAGCAGCTGGAGTCTTCCCATGTGGGGAGGGAGGGTTCGGGGGGGGGGCGGGGCCAAACGAGAGACGGAGGGAAGCGAGAGATGACGGGAGGAAGGAAGAATGGAGGGAAGAATGATCAGAGAACGTCTTTTTTTACCCCACCGTCAACCCCCTCCCTTGAACGCACCGCGGCGGGAGCAGCCGAGGCCGCTGCTCGTTAATTAAGGACAGAACCAACCGTCAAACTGCTTCATCGTCTGATTACTCTTCCAAAACTGGCCAACCGCGGGCCCAATCAGGACGCCGCCACACAGCCTAAGAGGGGCGGGGCCTCCTCACCTCTTTTTCTTCTTGCGCTCCCGCTTCTTCAGCTTCTCCAGGTCTTTCTTGGCCAGCTCGATGATGTCGCTGGTCTCCTTCTCAGGGGCCGAGGCGAAGGGGGCCGAGCCGCCGTAGAAGGACTGGCGGGTGGAGGCGCGGGAGAGGTTCTTCCTCAGGTGCTCGTTGACCGCCTCGCTCTCCAGGAGTTTGGCCCTGTGAGACGGGAGATGACGATAAAAAAAAAAAATAAAAAACAGGTAGAGAGACCAGATAGAGAGTTTGATCTGTCAGATCTGTAAGAGGAAGCAGGAAACTATCTGCTCTTTCGCATGATTTTCCCATGGATGTATTATAAGAACTGGATGCTATGGCAGTGGGCCGGTTTTTCCCAGTGGCCACTCGAGGTACTGCAGCAAAAAGAACTGAGGCGTGACCATCAACATTTGCCAGCGCTACCGCCAGGGTTTATCCAGGGTCAGGAACAGGAAGCTACTGCCTGCATTTCCACAAACAACCAAAGCCACAGGTGGCGCCACTGCCGGAAAATCAATCTAAATAGATCATCCAATCAAAAGCATTTTTTTGAGACCCTCCTCTTTTCCCACTCTTGTGTGCTGTGAGCAAGATGTGGAATAAACGCAGCAGAAGTGGAATTGTTCCAAATGGCAAAATGTGACAAACAAAAGAGGCTGATATCTAAACTAATGCTGACAAATTCCCAGAAATTGAACAAAGGGAAAAAAAAGAATAAAATATACTTAGAAGAATTAGTAGAGATTAAGTCCAGAAATGATAAGGAAAAAATAAATAGATGTGCGTGCATGTGTACAGACCTGAGGTCCTCGATCTCCTTGATGTAACTCTGGATCATGTTCCCAATCTCCTCGCTCCCTCCTTCACCTGCAGCTCAGACCGACAAAGCACGAGTGAGCTCCTGGCCCTCCTCTTCCTCCCCTCCCTCCCCTCCCCCTCATCCTACGCCTCCTCCTCCGCCCACCTGCCCTGACGAGCGCCTGGTTGGCCTGGTCGCTGATCAGCTGGGTGAGCCGCGCCCTCTGGGCGTCGATGGTCTCCTGCATGGCCTTCACCCTCACCCGCAGGTTGCTGTTCTCCGTCTGCAGCATGGAGTTCTCGTGGAACATGTCGCTGAAGCTCTCCACGCCGTCCTCGCCCGCCATGCGCTTTCCCTGGGCGAGAGGAAGAAAATTCAATCCTTCAATCAATCAATCGATCAATTTCGACCTATAAAGCAACTACGTCACATCCGAAGGCGCCTCAAAGAGAAAACCGGCTGATCCTTCCGAGTTCCGGCACCGCCATCCCTCACCGTCTTGTACTCCATCAGCTCCATCTGCAGGCGGGCGATCTCGGTGCGCAGGGCGCTGATCTGCTGGCTGGCCTTGTCCTGGTTCACCATCACCTTGTTCTTGATGTTGCGCGCTCGGTTGGCGTACTTGAGCGTGTTGAGCGTCTCCATGAAGTCGCAGTCTGACGGGCTGATGCAGGCAATCATCACCGTTTGGCTGAGACAGGAAGGACAAGAAGAAATGACTGATCTGGTCATTTTAGACTCAGAAGACTGCATTTTTCTCCCCCATTTAACACTAAATATCAGGTATAAGAGTCGGGCTCATGATAAAAACTCTTTGTGAATGAAAAAAAGACAAAAAAAAAAAACTCCAAAAAACTATCAAATCAAAATAAAACATTAAAAAAGGGAAAGAAGTTATTTCACAGAAGCAAAAAAAACAGCCTAAGTAGAAGACGAGTAGGAGGGAACAATCAGTCGCAGGGACACAGATTCTGCGGTGCGTTCACTGACCTGTTCCCGCCCAGCGAGTCCTGCAGCAGTCGGGTGAGTTTGGAGTCCCGGTAAGGCACGTGTGACGCCCGCTTGCTGCGGTCGCCCAGAGCGCTGATCACATTCCCCAGAGCGAGCTGGAGGCAGAGGAGGGGGAGGAGTCAGGCAGAGTTCACTTTTATTTATCCATTTATTTATTTTTTGTTCATCTCTTCCTGTATTTAAAAATAACTAAACGTGAAAGGCCAAACAGACCTCTTACACGCATCCATATGCATCCATAGGCGGCATGCTGAGAATTTTTCATATCTTAGAAAATAATACAGACGTCTCCCATCCACCACTTTTCACCACGAGAGGGAGTTTATGATCCCCCAGAAGTAGAGGAAACACATTATGCAAAATGAATGGAGTTTTTATTGCTGTCAAGCACATTAATCTTTGGTTTAAATTACTTTTCTTTTGAACAAATGAGTTCTTTTCCCAAAAAATTATTAATTTAATTACATTTTTATTAGAGCCTGTTGTTTTTTCAGCATTTATTATTATTATTATTATTATTATTATTATTATTATTATTATTATTATTATTATAGCATGCTTGCCTTGTCATTGCTGAACACCAAAAATTATTTTCAACGGTTCCATAGTTCTACCACTAGATGGCGGCATCGCTCTGCCGAAGGAGCTCACCAGGCCACAGTTGATGGAGATCCCCTCTTTGGCTCGGTCTCCCGTGGCTCCGGTCCTCTTCAGCCTCTCAGAACCAGCCAGGTCCACGAAGTGAAACTTGGCCGTCAGCGTCTCATACTCGTCCATCTCCGAGTTCCCGTTGGAGACCCTGTTGTCGGTCTCGGCTTCCTGCTGAGTCACACACACAGCCACACACACACAGCGGTCAGGGAACTCTCCGGCCGCCTGGTGGCGCTGAAGTGTCGGCGGCTGCAGGAACGTACGTTGTCGGAGGCGCAGACGCGGACTTGGCACAGGTGGATGGTGAAGATGGCGTGGGAGCGCGAGCTCTGCACGTTCATCTGGGTGCTGGCGGTGGTGCGAGACAGAGCGCCGAGCTTCAGGCACTGCATCATCTGCAGGGCGAGAGAGCAGGATCACCTCCGTCATCATCACAGTTGTCATCATCATCATCATCATCATCATCATCATTATCATCATCATCATCATCATCGTCATCATCATCATCATCATCATCATCATCATCATCATCATCATCATCATCATCATCATCATCACCCTCATCACTGTCGTCATCATCATCATCATCATCATCATCATCATCATCAATGATCAAACAATGATAATGAATGCACCTTCAGTTAAAGGTTAAATGTGTCATATAAGTAATATAATAATAAGAAACAGCGACATCAAGTGGTGTCCACTCGTCCACCTTCTTCTTTATTGGTTTATTTGAAGACGTGAGCAAAACGTGCTGTCAGACGGGCTGGATTGTCCTAACCTGGCTTCCTCAAAAATATGGCAGCTAACTGTTAGCAAGGCCCTTGCTCGATGTAGATCCACAAATATATAAGAGAACCGTTCTAAAGGTAGGAAAACCTAATTACTTCTACTGTAATGCGATTATACACATTTATTAATGTATTTATAAGCAGCATATTAAACTTTCACCAGTATAATAATCTTATATCAAGCCAAATATTACACACCGGACCTTTAATATTTGTTTAAATGCCCCCTTGTGGTCACCACGTTTACTGCACTGCCTGCAGAGCCATTTAATAGTCACAGCAAACATTCCATATATAATTCCATTGCATATTATATATCTGCGCCCATAAGTGCTGAGCTGCAACACCTTCCCGTTCCCGCCGCCTCACCTCTGCCTCGGAGGTCACCGTGCGCGTGGCCACGCCCACCGTGTAGATCCCTCCGTTGGCGTCCTCGTGGATCTTGATGTGGGACTTTTGCTTCATGTCCCGCGTGGAGTCAAACAGGTCCAGGACCTCCTCGTTGTAGAGCTGCGGAGAGCCGCAAAGGGGTCACACAGGATGTCGAGGTTCAGACAGGAAGTCAAAGGTCAGACAGGAAGTCAATCGCATTTGTCGTGGCGTGCATCAATCTGTGGGTGGGGGCAGCACCAGTGTTTCAGTGGTTTTGCCGTAAATTGAACAATATTTACTGTAACAGTGTTTCTCACGGACGTCAGTGTTGACCTTTGACCTCCTGAGAAACCACAGGACAAATAGGGACGGTGTGTTTGGTGTCAGGCTGCAGCCTTTATTTATTTGTTTGTATTCAAATCAAACCCAAGAAAAGTCTCCCAACACACAAACACTGTTGTTATAATAATAATTTTTTTTCAATCTTATTTTTTCTTCCTCTGTTTGCTGCCAAACACCGGGCTAATCTCCCAGAAGTCTGGAGCCGCTGCATGGACGTGAGCCGCCGAGTCGGCTCGTTTCCCCCTTTTCACACGGCAGGAATCTCACCGCTGTCACCGTCAAAGACGCCTCGGCACAAGTGTGTAGCGCTTCCCACGTGAACCTCCCACCCCCTCCCCCTCACCCTCACCCTCCCCCGTCTCACCCTCCCCCGCCTCACCCACCGGCGACAGCTGCTGCAGTTGCAATTGTCAGTGTGGATGTTTGCCGGTGACGAAGCACCGAGGTGATTAAGTTGCCAGTGTCAACAAGCGGCAGCCTGACCTTTGACCTCTTTGTAACAGCTTGGGGACCTTTTTTTTTTAAATCAAAAAACAAAACAATGCCTAAAAGTCCCATTTTCGGCTAAATGTGATAATAATCAGTGTCTCTTTGTCAGTGAAATCCCTAGACACGATTCATTTCTGGAAATCAGCCCTTGGTGATGTCACAAAGTGCACTGATAAGACTCCCAGGTAACAATAACCAGTGTCTCCATCCTGTCAGCGAACTAACCCTAACCCATTCCTACTTCCTCTGCTAACCCACTCAGTTCTATAAATCATCCCTTTGTGATGTCATAAATGGCACTGACACCACTGCCAAGTTAATAACAACACCCCTCAAGCAGGCTCCGCCCTCCTTGTTTTTTTCCTCCTTCCCAACCATGCAGAAGGTCCAACGAAGCGTAATCTGCAGGCTGCAAACGGAGGGCTAAAAGACGCTGCCCCCTGGTGACCAGAGATGGTAGCTGGCACTCGTACCTCCAGGAACTGGGCGTTGATCTTGAACTCGGGGGCGGGGCGGCCCTGCTCCTGGGCGGCCTGCCGGCGCTCCTCGATGCCCTTGAAGAGGTGGTGGACGGCTCGCGGGATGATGCCCAGCTCCTGGTCCAGGATGTTGACGTCGAAGCCCGTCCCCATGGTGTAGGTCTTCCCCGAGCCCGTCTGCAGGAGCGGGAGGAGGAGAAATTGAAATCCGGGCGCAGAAGCAGCGCTTTAAAATTGGCAAACCGCGGAGGGAGAAATGTGAAATTGTGACGACTGCGAAGACTCAGAGAGATTTTCTGGCAAAATCAATCAGAAGAGTCCACAAACTCGCTTTGCCTGTTTTGACCTTTGACCTTTCTTGACACCTTCTTCTCAAAAACCCAGAGCATCTAAAGGATGGTGGAGGTAGCATTTTGCTAAAGTTTCAGAGCAGTTGCAAGACACCTTCTAAATTTCTAAAAACAAAATTCTACAAAATTCTTGTTGCAGTTGTTGTTGAAGCTCCTGGTGAACGCAGCTATTGGTTGCAACAAAGTTTCAACAGTAAAAAGCAGGCAACAAAGGCAATGGAGCTCCGGTAAACATCCAATTAGCCGTTATAATTGTTGCTTTTTCACTTAAATGGGTAAAAATGTCCAGCTGGGAGGTGCAATATAACCAAAAGAACCTGTGAAGGCATCGCCAGGTCCACCAGCCTGAATCCAAACATCCAGCTGTAGTTGTTGCAGTAGTTTCAATGACAACACAGCTCTTAACATTTTTTCAAAAGGCTTGCAGGGGGCGCTGTGACATCGACTGACAGCCACTGGTGAGTCCGAATCGGCGACAAGGTCAGAAAAGGAGGCGAATAAATCAAAACTGTTGGCGGAGCATCAATAATCTCTCTGTGCGTTGTGACCAGGTTGCATTGTGGGTGAAGCGCTTCGACCATTCCCGACACAATCTGCTTCCCACACACTTTGCAGAGAGCAAAAAATAAACACCTGCGTGACTTCTGCTGCCTCTCAGAATCATCATTTTTAATAAAACATGGTTCTGATGGTGACGTTGATCCGGTCAGTGGAGAATAAATCTGTGTCCACCCTCCTCACGCCACCACCTCCCTCTGTGCCCGCCCCCGCCCCCCTCTCCAGCTGCTGCCAGTTGCGGCGATGCAGCCGGTGGCTCTCGACTAAATCCAGATCAGCAGAAGTAGGCCGGCCGTTACCGGGCAGACGCATAAAAGCTGCATCTGCCTGAGAGGTTGTGCGTGAGGCGGCGCAGGGTTAGAGTTCCGTCGTCACGGCGACCGAGGCCTTTTCGAGAGGGGGAGTGGGGGGGAGGAGGCGGAGGAGGTGGAGGAGGAGGGGGAGGAGGAGGAAGGGATGGCTGGCGAGCCTGAGCACGCACAGCGTTACAGGGAGAGTGAGCGAGAGAGAGAAAAAGGAAATTAGGTATCTGAAAGCATCTCCATCACCAGTCTACCCAGTTTAACCAGTTTAACCAGTTTACCAGTTTATTGGCTCTGCAATTTACACTTTCTGATGTTGAGTTTTGTTTTAGTTGTTGTTTCGCCTCTGATTGGGTTAGGGGGTCAGAGGCTACGGTACAGCACTGGACAAACTCCAAAGTGCGAGAGACTCGCCTGGCCGTATGCGAAGATGGTGGCGTTGTAGCCCTCGAAGCAGCCGTCGATCAGCTTCTCGGTGCAGGTGGTGTAGATGGCGTCCTGCTGCGAGTCCATGTCAAACAGGTAGTCGTAGGTGAAGGCCTTGTCCTTGCCCAGGATCAGCTGGGGCTCGCCGGGCATCACGTAGGTGCAGATGTGGCATCCCTCGATCTTCTCCCGCGGCAGCTGAGGACGGATCCTGCAGAGTGGGAGAAGAGGGCGCTGCGTTCATTCATTCATTCATTGGTTTGTTTATTGTTAAAAAAAGGACCTTCTTATTGAGTTTTCTTCTCAAGGAAGGAAGGTGATTGGATGACGGTGACCAATGAGATTCATTCTCCTCTAGCAGACCCAGTGAGTCACAGAGAAAATCCAGCCGGGGGGTAAATAAAGTCTTTTTAGCTCTGCAGCAGCAGCAGCTTCCTGTTCTCCTCACAGCTTCACTAAACCTCGGCTGTAGCTCCGCCTCCATCCTGCCACTGACCATGTCTGTGAAGGTTCTAGGTCATCCAGGTCACCTTGAGGTATAAGGGTTAAGTTAGGGCAACGGGACTTGTTCTGTGATCGTGAAGACGCTTCGCCTCTCATCCAAAAGGCTTCTTCAGTTCTGAAGGGGGGTGGAGCCATTGACCACCTTCATCGTTGATCATTGCGTCTTTTTAAGATAGGAACTTTGATGGGGACGACGGACTAAGCAACGGAGGGACGGACTACACCTCCAGTGGAAACACGCTGATGACAGAAATGAGGCCAAAGGTCAAAGTTCTCTTCAAACAAATCCAGTCACCGTTTATAACTGTGGGATGGGATTATTTGAAGCCATTGAAGGCAATATTGAAATAGGATTATTTTTTTTTTGCACTGTGAGATTAAAAGATGAGAATGATGAAACTCTGATTAAAAAAACCAAATAGTGTTATTACTACTAAAGCTGGAAAACAATCCATCTATCTCTCTATATGGTTCACGTCATGTCCGTGACTTTTATGACTAACACCCTCTTGAATTCCTCTCCTGACGTCCGCCTCGTTACTCTCAGTGGGATCGGGATAGAAATAATAATGTAGGTCTTTCAGAGCCTAACTGGACCAAAGCCTGTGAGTTATCTCGGGGATCTCCTGAGTCTGGGCCTGCAGAAAGCACCTCAGTGTGCTTTAAAAGGGATCCCCCACCTCCCCTTTCCTGCCCCCCCACCCCCGATGATTCCGGCTCCCGGGGCACCTGACAGCTCTGTGTGGATAAGAGCCTCTTTGTTGGCTTCCAGTTCAGGGCAAAACAATGCAGCGGGCCGACGGGGAACAGTGCACCCATTGTGCTTGGATCCAACCCGGTTCGCCGGCACCGGCACCGCGGCTGCAGGGTGACACCGGCGGAGGGAGGAGAGGGTGGAGGGGGGCGGGGGGGAAGTTCCTGCAGGTTAGGAACTCCTCCTGCGGGGGGGGCCGTCAAGTGTTCCATGGAAAAACAAGAAAGGCTCCGCGGAAAATATAAAACTAGGAAGCTGCTAAATAACTAGAACTAGAAAAGCTAGAACAAAAGTCTTGCTATCTGGAGCTCGACTGCTGATTGAGGCTCAGGAAGTGGCAGCACTGAGGTTGTAGAAGAAGAGGAGACGGGAATCTGAGCGGAACTCCCACAGCAACATCTTATAGCATCACAAGGCAAACATGCTAACTGGCTAACTGGACGTACGAAAACAAGCTTTAAGAGAAAGAGCCAAATGGCAGCTTTTTAAGCTGGATTTGGTTACACAGCAAAGAAACACACTTGACAAAGCTCCTCATTGTGTGTTGTGTGATCTGGATGTGCGTGTTGCCGCCGCAGGGCTGAAAACCAGAACTATCAATTATCTCCCATGTCAAATTGGGCCAATTTTCACCAATTACATGTTTCCCCGGCCGCTTTTTTGGGTAGCTAATCCTGTCGTGGAGCTGTAAAAGGGTGGGCGGGGGTCTTTGTTCCTGGCGGCTCAGCTCTCTAATTGGTTGTGTAATCCCGCCTGCGACTGCCGCACAACCAACACGCCCGGGAATCTCGTTTCCTGCAGCGACTGCGTGCTAATTGCTAGCTTGCACGTGGCAAGGAATTCAATTCTTGCTCATTGAAAGAAATATCATGTGATCTTTCTGATGTGAGTGTTTGATGTCAACAGTGCACAATTTTCCCGCAACATGGCGAGTTGGAATTTACGTTGTGTTTGTTGTTGTTTATGTGCGTAACACTGGCGTTTTGGTCGTGCAAACAGTGCAAGCTGTTTCTGTTTGAGTTCAGTTTTTATACACACACACACACACACACACACACACACACACACACACACACACACACACACACACACACACATACCATAGGAAGCTAACGAGCTAAATGAGAAGCTACCGGGAACTTGTCAGCCGACTCCAGAGTAAAGTGAGCGTCCTTGTATCAGGAAGAGAAACAAACAGTTGAGAGGGGCCGTGTTTATATTTGGGTCGAGGTCGGAGTTGAGGCCGGGGTCAGGGTCAAAGGTCGAGAGGTCGCCGCCGCAGCGGAGACGCTCAGTCTGAACACCGTCCGTCTGCAACAGGTTCGGAACATTTGGAGGCTAAAATCTCCGATCCTGCACCTGCCGCCTGCCGGGAACCTTTAGGTGGGCAGTGAGGGACCGCAGACACACACACACACACACACACACACACACACTGCAGAGCCAACACATTGGGTTCTTTACCAGAAGATCTGCTGCACAAGTTTGATGTCACCTGCGGGGCTTGACAGTGATGGGCCGGTGCTAGGCGGAGGGGGTGGGGCTTGGTAAGCGATTAGGGTGGCGGTCGGCGCCGCCGCTCGCCAGGACCGGTCCGGTTGGTCGCCGGTTAGAGGGAAATGTGCTTAAGTGCTTTTGAGCTGCGTCACTGTCATTAGTCCTAATCCTGCCGTCAGTCACCGCACAGACCTCCACCGATGTATTTCAAAACAGTCAAGTCATGTGACCTCGGAAACAACCACAACAAAGAACAGAGAGGGAGGGGCAGCCGGATCAGAAGGAGGCCGAAGGAGAGATGTCGCCGTGCGGCTGCGACCGGACGTCCTCGTTCAAATCGACGATTTCTCATTTGCATTCACCAGCGCCTCTCATCCTTCCAACACTGCAGCATTTCTTTATTGTTGTTAGACAGACACAGATTTAATTCTGGCTGCAACCATTTCTCCATAAATAACTGTTTTTATGAAACTGAATGAAAAATGTTGTGTTCGCATTTTCCCCTTAAAACCAAAAATGTGTTGAAAATGTGATTCAGTGAATCGTGTGATCTGAAGAAAAAGAACCTGATTGTCACAAGAGCTCAGTCTAGGAGAACCTCTGGGATGTGGTGGACAGTTTGAGAGGACAGTTTGGCATCATGGACGTGCAGCGGCTGAAAAGAGTGGATAAAGCATCCGGTGAGTTTCTAGGCCAGTCTGAAGTCGTGTTTGAGGTGTTTGGTAGAAACAAGGAGTGGTCAGCAGGATCATGGGATCAGCGCAGCGGGGACTGGGGTTGGGGGTCTTAACCCTGCAGGGGGCAGAGAAAGATAGCCGGGTTTCACAGAACCTCAGAGGACTTAAGACCATGATGATCTCTGATGAGCTGCTGTTCTTCTGCTCAGAGAGGAACAAGAGGACCAGGAGGACCAGGAGGAACAGGAGGACAAAGAGGACCAGGAGGACTAGGAGGACCAGGAGGAACAGGAGGACTTGGAGGACGAGGAAGACCAGAAGGACAAGGGGGACTAGGAGGACTACGAGGAACAGGAGGACCAGGAGGACCAGGAGGACTACGAGGAACAGGAGGACCAGGAGGAGCAGGAGGACCAGGAGGAACAGAAGGAACAGGAGGACAAAGAGGACCAGAAGGACCAGAAGGACTAGGAGGACCAGGAGGACCAGGAGGAAAAGGAGGACCAGAAGGACTAGGAAAACGAGGAGGACCAGGAGGAACAAGAGGAACAAGAGGAACAGGAAGACCAGGAGGACCAGGAGGAAAAGGAGGAACAGAAGGACTAGGAGGACTAGGAGGACTAGGAAGAACAGGAGGACCAGGAGGACCAGGAGGACCACCTACTGCTGCAGACAGACTGCGAACAGCTGGTGAAAGCTGTCTGTGTGTCTGTCTGTGTGTGTGCCTGTGTGTCAGGGGTCCGGAGTCGTCCAGCCAGCGTCTCCACAGCCTGACATCAGCAGGATGTGGTCACCATGGTGACCGCCGGCTGGCGCTGGCCCGAAGAATTAGAGTCATAATCTGATCCCAGCGGGGGGGCGCGGCCAGTCTGGAGGGCTGGGCTGCTGCCAAGGAGGGAGGGAGAGGGTGGGAGGGGAGGGGCTTCAGCATCCCGTCAGGCCGAGTGACGCCTGGGCATCAAATAAAAAAACCTCACTCTGCAATTTCACCTCCTCTCGAACCCACTGAACCAACCTGAACCCTGTGTTTACTGCCCGCCGCCACACAGACACCCAGACTGGGCCTCCGGAAGAGTCCTTTAAACCCGGCCGGTGCTCCACAACCTGGACTGATTCTGTGGAGCTGAGCTCCGACTCGCGCTTGAAAAAAAAAAATCAGGACGATGAACTGAACGGCAGCAGCTCATTTCGACTTGAAGAGATTAGCGATTAGCCAACTAGCCGACCTGTTTCAATCGCATCTGCATGCAGTACGGCTGTGAGAGACGCTGCTATGACATCACATCCTGTCATATTTCATCAAAGTGGCTCAGATTCACAACCAGCTGTCCTCAAACTTTAGCAGCAACAGGCTGGAACTAAACAGAGAGACTGCAAATACACTGGAAACAAGGCCACACACACACACACACACACACATAAACACACACACACACACACACACACACACACCCTTTTCCATTAACAGGGTGTTGAAGTTTTTATCCAGCGGCTCTCGGAAAATGTTGCTCTGGCAAAAAATAAATAAACAAGGCGGCGAGCTGATAATGGCTTTGCCACTTCCTGCGGGTCAAAGGTCAGGAAACAGCCTAACAGCAGCAGAGGAGGAGGGGGGCGGTCAGCGGCCATCGACACCGAGAGGGAAAACTGACAGCGGGCGTGTCGTCGAGTCGCACAACTTCACCTCTGAGGTGTGTGTGTGTGTGTGTGTGTGTGTGTGTGTGTGTGTGTGTGTGTGTGTGTGTGCGTGTGTGTGTGTGTGCGTGTGTGTGTGTGGAGGTATTTCCTGGAGGTTCCACTGAGTCCAGCAGGTCTGAACTGCTGCTGTGTCATTCAACCGTGCAGTGTTGACACACCAGGCCGGCAACACCGAGGACAGCTGTGTGTGTGTGTGTGTGTGTGTGTGTGTGTGCGTGCGTGCGTGCGTGCGCGCGTCTAAACCAACACGCACAGCGGCTAGCTGACATCTGCAGCTTTTCAGGGCTGATCAGTTCGCGCATCGGCGGTTGGGTAAACAGTCGGCGCCGGTCGACCGGACGGCCAATCAGAACGTCTGAAGTGATCAAATCCAAATTGGCCAAAGTGCCGTGAGAGGCCAGCAGGTGGCGAAGCTGCGGTCGGCACCTGTGCGGAGAGCCTGACGACCTTGACAGCGGCAGACGTGTGGAGACGCAAGCTGCTCCAGTGTCTGGTCAACAACCAGAAGCAGCTCCCTCCGATGATGTCATCACCGCCACCGTCATCATCATCATCACCATAATCATCATCATCATCATCATCATCATCATCTTCACCAACATTAAGCAAAGTTCACATCATATTTTTAATCGTCTGTCACCATCTTACCACTGAACTTATCTAAAATAAGTTGCACTTATTTTACTTCCGCTGGATCAACTTTTCAAAAGAAACTCAGTTCTGGATGGGGGAAAAAAGCCCCTTGTGATGTCACAAATGGCACTGATGCTTCTGCCGGGAAAGTGCCCACAACCCAGCTTGGTGTTGGCTCCGCCCTCTGACCTTGTTTCCTGTTATTTTTTCTCCCCTGTCAAAACACTTGGCAGGGCCACCGAAGCACAAGTTTTAGCAGGAGGCTACAAACAGAGGGCTAAATATGCTGATCTCCAGGAGGTTTTAGGCTGACTTATCGTGTGAGTGTGTATGAATATGGGGACCTTTCACATCCTATCCAGTCCAAATACTTTTGCTACTTTCTTGTTTGGGGTATTTGGGATAATAAAAATGAAACAACAACCAGAAAACAAGCAGCTGCTCCATTCAGCTTTTTATCATTAGCCCTTTTATCATCTTCTTTGGCAAAACAACAACATTTTGCAACAACCAGGCCGAACACAACTCAATAATAGAGCTGAAGAATTGGACTCAAACCGCTGTTTTAAATCTACATGGATTAAAAACAATCAAGAGTAGATGAATTAAAAAATAAGCCGTCAACTCCTCTAGCTTTACTTCAGACACCCACAACGATCCAAGCCAAAGAGGAGCAGGCCAGCGGACGTCGCACTTCAACAGCTTCGGCTCTTCCTGAAGTGCAGCGTCAGGCTTGGAGGTCAGCGCTACGCTCCTCGGCCGCCAGCAGGCGTCCCACTGAGCAAACGCTGCTATTTTGTGACGCTCCTGAGGAACTATTTGCGGCGTCCCCGCTCCACGTTTAGCGCTCGGCCGCTTTCAGACACTGCCCTGAAGCTGTGAGGCGGGAGGCGGAGCTGACAACAACATCACGGATCAGAACGGAGTAGACAACAGGATGAAAAAAAGGAGAAAAAAAGGATGAAGAAACAGACCGGTGGTGAAAAAAAAGACACAAAGACGGAGACGTAGGCGACATATTTGCAGGGGTGCGGCCTCCATAATTACACCCAATGGTTTCTGCCTGGCCGAGTGCAGCGTCATGCAGCCCGTGTGGTCGGGCTGCCGCATCGCTACACATGCAAAAATAAGAAAAGAAATATATTGAAAAAAAAATGCGCTGAGTCATCCGGAGAGAGGAGACACACACGGCAGGCAGGCAAAGATCTTGCAGCAGCGCTGCGGTCGGTGGCCCGGCTGGGCGCCTCTATTCTGGGTCTGAATGTGAAAGTAGGCCAGGATCGGTGTGGCTGGTTGTCATGACAGCTCGGCCGCTGGAAAAAGTGTTCCTGCCGCCGGGCCACCAGTAATAAGATCAGCTCTCAGGAATAAACTCAGCGTCTGATAGCCTCTCAGACCACCGCTGCGTCATGCTAGGCGTGACGCCGCTATCCGCTAAAGCTGCAGCCTCAGTCCGAGCGGCGCCGCCAGGGGTTTTTTAGAAAGTCCTTCTGTCCATCCTGCGACTGTGAGAAAAGATCTGGATCGGAACCAATGCGTGTCGGATCCCTCCAGGAACCGCCCCCCCACACACACCTCCAACTCACTCACGGTCGTCATGGAGACCAGGACGGACCTTTCGAGTGATTAGCTCAGTCTCACTGGTGGAGGCAGTCTGCCCCACCCATCTTCAATCAATCAGTCAATCAATCAATCAGTCAATCAATCAACTTTTATTTGCAAAAGCACCAAATCGTTTCCACAGGCATCTCAAAGCGTTCTGTGCAGAATCCAAGAGAAATCCAGCTGATACCAGCTGATACCAGCTGATACCAGGTGTCACCAGCTGAAGCCACAGTGGAAAACAGGAAAAAACTCCCCAGTGGGAGCAAACCTGGAGCAGACCCCACCCGCCTCTGAAGGGCGGAGCCATCTGCTTTGACCGGTTGCGGTTTAAAAGAGAAGCAGAAAATCTCCACTTAAACACCTGACAGCCTGACGCATCTGCCTGGGGGGTTCAAATTCAATATTGGACAAATAAGCAACAATAAATTTGTTATTTTGTTCATTTTCTTCAGTAAACACTGCTACAGCATTGAAAAAAAAATATATATATATATGTATAAAAGAGGAAATTCTCTTCTTTGCATTCCGTGTCATTTATGGCTACAATCTTTGCACTGGACTGAAGCTCGCAGTCAGACAGTTTTCTCAGCCGTGGCTCCACTGCAGCGCAGCAGCAGCAGCAGTGGCAGCAGCAACATCAGCTCCGGTGTTGACACTGTAACATAATCCAGCCTGGCAGCCTGCTGCGAGGTCAGCGTGTCGCTCTATTCGCAGCTCCAAACTCTCCAAACTCCACCTTCCGTCTGTTCGGCCGCAGGCTAAACTGCTTGTTATTCATAGCTGCCGTGCAGGGGGGGGGAGGTGGAGCGTTAGCTAGCACCTTAGCACCTTGGCTAACATTGAAAGAGACAAAGTGGCGCGTTGCGAGTGCGAGTTTGCTGCCTCGGGCCGCCGCTGAATGCAAACCAGGTTCGCCGAAGAAAGAAGAGGGGGGAAAAAAATAAGAAGGTCACGAAAACCGAACAGAGTTGCACCTGAGGCAGGAATTGTTGTATTTTTTTTTTTTAGAGAGAAAATCCCAATGAAAGAAAAAGCAGAAGGCCCAGAATCAGATTAAAAATAAACCTGAGACACACCAGAACAACAAAATAAAATGTTTTATGCCTGCATGAGATTTGACAGAAAATTTGATTTTGACTTTTGTTTCTTTGACGGACTACACAGACCCTAAATATCAGGATAAATAAGGAGCTGATGGACGAGGGGCGGAGCCACGTCAGCCTCGAGTTCTAATCTAGGCCGTCACACAGAGTTCCGTCCTACTGACTTTTATTTAAAGGCTGCATTGGAAATAGGCAGCGCCGATAAAAGCCTGTAGCACTGGAGGGTCTCGCGGCCTCGCTGGGGGGGGGACGACCCCGGCCACAGAGGAGGAGACGGAAGTGGGCGGGGTCAAAACAAAAATCAGATCTCTGAAGCTGTGCAGCACCGGGCCGCATCCTGGCGGATTATCCCAGGCTGCTCCTCCAGACTTGCTAGCTCGGCGGCTAGCTCGGCAGCTAGCACCGCAGTGGCTTGATTCATTGGCTGAGAAGCTGGAGGTCTGCAGAGTTTTTTGCTGTTGTTATTTTTTTCCCCCAACCCCGTCGGGAAGCCTTTTTGTGTTTGCTTGCGGATGCCAAGGGCAACACAGCTGAACCGCTCCCCTGCCAGCTCCCAGAGCCACTAGCGTAGCGACGAGCCCCGCTAGCGAGGAGCAGAAGACAACAACAACTGCCGTGTCATCCTACAACATGTTTGTTGTTACGCTGCTGCTGTGATGTGTTTATCTGCTTAGAAAAGACATCACAGTGACATCACAGTGACATCACAGTGACATCGCAGTCCTCCCACATTCCTGACATCACGTCGGCTGGAAAGTTTCTCATATCAGGATCATATCTGCGGTATATTTCCACATATCAATCTAGGGGCGAGAAGACAATTTATTTTTTTCAAAAGAAAGGCCACTGAAAAAAAAAATGTAAACAATGGAGAGGGCCGATCGGATTTGTGTTGACATGGTCGGTGAAGTTAGCAAGAATCCTGGCAACAAACTAAATAAAGACAGAAACCTTCCAGGCCTTCGTCTCTTTGCTCTTCTTTTAAATGTGGTCCAGTTGTGATCAAATCCTGCCAATCATGACATGGACACTTTATAAGCCAGGAGCAGCTTCAACTAAATCCTGGCTGTAGCTCCGCCTCTTTCTCTTTACAGGATGGCGATTGGTCCCGCCACATTCTGACCCAGTTGGAGAAAAAAAAAAAAAAAAAGCTAATCGGACTTGGAGAGACTTTTTTGAGGCTGTGAGAACCTGTGAGAATTCCAACTTGTGATCACAGCGATCACGGCCCCCCGACCCCCCTCTTCCTCCCCGACTACCTACCGTCAGCTGTTCCCTCTCAGTCATGTGACCAGCGGCCAGGTCGTTAAGTAATAGCAGGTATCCACTCTAATCTGCCGGCTCACTTTAATGAGGCGACCCGGCTGACCCGCATGCCTCAGCCTCCTCACGCTGCAGCGCTGGCTGCACATCCCAGAGCCTTAAGAGCTTTAGGGGGCGCGTTTGATTTCATTACGGGCGTCGGCCGGAGCCCCGCGGGGGAAGGGGGGGGACAAACAAGTTCGGAGCCGCTCCGGGAGACAAAGACGTTCAACGTAAGACGCAACCCCCCACTGCTCCTCCTCCTCCAGTAACCCACACTGCCCCTCTGCTCCCTCTCTGTGTTTGATTGGCAGGTGGCAGGCGGACAGGTGTGTCGGTTTCAGTCGCCGGCTCCGCCCCCCCCCCCCCCCCGCCCCCATCCCCTTTGGACAAACTGCTGCGGCGATGTGTTGCAGGCGCTGTGCAAATAACCGCCGCCGTTGCCGCGCAGCAAGCGAGCTCTTTGTCCGCACACACCCTCTGTGTGCGTGTGCGAGTGCGTGAGCGCGCATGTGTTGAGTGTTTATATCAAGCGCTGGCAAACTATGGCCCCGGGGGGCCATACGCCGGCCTTTAAGCTTTTTAATCCGGCCTGCCGAACTTGAAGAAATGATATTAATGCTAATAGTCGAGCTGGATTTCATCCATTGTGTCAGTGTTTTAAGAGTCATTTCAATAAAGAGCTAAATACCGGGGGGTGGGGGGGGGGGCTTCAAAGACACATGTGTTGTTCTAACGCTTACTACTACTACTACTATGATAGATTTCTTTCTCCTATGAGGCGAATCACCAAAACACTCCATGCATCTGCCGCTGCTCCGGCCCCTCCGTCACATTTTAGAACCCACCGTGGCCCCACCAGTCAAAATGTTTGCTGCCCAGCCCTGGTCTATATGCTAGCACACACACACACACACACACACACACACAGGGCTGCAGGGCTGACGTGTGGAGGTCCTGCAGAACAGGACGGCCTGTAACTCCTGCAACTTAAAACTGATTAAAGCTTCGGCCTTAAACCGCTGCTTTTTACGCAACCTCGTTTCTCGCGCTAGCGTGCGGGGGGGGTCAGGGGGGACCCGCCTGTGTTTATCAGGCCCAACCCGAACCGGTTGTGCACAGGAGACGTGCGGTGGCAGCAGTCAGAACACGCCGCTGCAGAAACATCGGCGCGGCGTCGAGGCGGGAGGGGCGGTGGGGGGATTACGTAATGCAGCGTGCGCATGTTTGTGGACGGCCGGGTTTGAAAAACAAAGGCAAAAAAAAGCGAGATTTGAGCAAAGTGCGCCTCTGGGTTTGTAAATCTGAGTTGCCGAACAGCAAAAAGAAAAACCTCCACCTGCCTGGGGAGCTGCCGGACGCCGTCAGCAGCTTGACTAGAATTTACCTGCCGGGAGTGAAAATAAAAGTGCAAGTCATCTTTCAGGATGGCAGCGGGCCTTCTTTCAGCTGTGTGGCTCCGTGTCTGAGACACGTTACGGTCTTCCGTCCATGCATATATTACAATTCATCCCGACAGGAAGTTCCGCAGAGAGACGGATTAATTAAACGCAAATCGTGACCTCAAGTTGTCTCGGAGGGGCGAGGGAGATATAAACAGTGCCGAACATCTTGGATGGACGCAGGGATATTTCAGATCATCTACAGATGTGAGGAAAGGTTTGATTTTACAACAAGTACACAACTGTCAAGGAGTATTTTCTCTGTAAACTGTCGAAAGTCTTGGTTCCAAACTCCTCAACATCCACACTGGCGTCTCACTGCAGCCAAGGTTTGATTTCTGCACAACAAGTCAGAGCCAAATGTCTGTTTTGACTTCACACCAGTGACATCACGCACACACACACACGCGCGCGCACACACACACACACACACACACCTGACAGCGAGAGAAAAGCTGCTTGTTTTTTTCTTCCTGGAATTAATAATCTGGATGTTTCCCCCTCCGGGTTCCAGCGGGCCGGCAGAATCAGGAAGTTCTCCGGATAAACGTGGCCCCGCACACGCACACACGCACCACCGCGAGGCGCCTTCGTAAACAACTGCACATGGGCGCCGGCGTGAAGGCGAGCGAGCACGAGGGAAAGATGGAGGGGAGGGGTGGGGGGGGAACTCGTGGATCCGGAGGAGAGAGAGACAACAATGCTGCCTTTCAAGTCAGAGAACAGCAGGTCCCTGAACGGCCCAGTGGGCTGATCCTGGGTCAGATCCCGGGTCAGGCTGATCCCGGGTCAGGCTGATCCAGGGTTCCCTCCTCACCGCTGCTGCGGCCTGCTTGGGCACAAAAGCCAGACTGACTCACACACACACACACACGTGTGTGGTGCTGGTGCACGTGAAGCCTTCATCTTGCCCTCAGAGCGTGAACGCTTGGAGCCTTCGGGCTTCAGAGCGGCTCCGGCTCCTCACTGTCAGCCGGAGCCGCTCTTTCATCGACCGGCCGTCCCTCCACCGCAGAGACTGACTGAGGCCTTGTTTGTCTGCCGGCCGGACTGCCAGTCTGTCCAGAGATGATCTCATCACAGTGATGCATGCCAGCAGGGGGATGGAGAAGAGTGAGAAGAAGCAGACGAAGGAGGGCGCACCTGCTGCAACGGTGGGCAGGTTTACGTTTTAGGGAATCTTTCTGGAAATATTATGATAATAGAGGGGGCTGCCAAAAAAACAAAAAAACAACTGCATCAGCAGTTTGATGGCGTGAATCTCTTTATGTTGGTTTGTTAAAGTAAGTGAGGTGCTGGAATGGATCTGATCCTGATCCCTGGACAGTGAGGAGAATGGATGAGATGCTGCTGCTGCTGCTGCTGCCGCGTGCAGGTGTTCGCTCGGCCCGCGGCGCTGACTGACAGGTGCCGATGGCTCACTACGCATTTACTGTTGCAGCCGGGGGGGAGGGTGAGCAAGGGTGAGGGAGGGACGGTTGTTACTCACCTGAGCGCCACGCGGACTGAGCTCTCATCCTGTGCCGACGTCATGATGCCGAGTGGAGAATCGATCCGGAAAAAAGCAGAGAGAAAAGAAAAGAAACGAAACGGCCGCTTCCCCCCCCCGCGCTTCTCCCCCCGCTAGGTGGCAGCCGAGCGGCTCAGCTCCGCTTTGCTGAAGCAAAGGCGAAATTGGGAAAGGAAGAAAAAAAAGAGAGAGAGAGAGAGGAAAAACAAACGCGAATGTGGCCGTGGAGCGTGAACGTCCCCCCTCAGCGGGGAGCCAAGGCGCCGCGTGTCCGCATGTCGCGTCTACTGGCCCCGCATCACCGCACCGCACCGCACAGCCGCGGCCCCGGATGGAAGAGAGAGAGAGAGAGAGCCCGGCGAGTGAGAGCGAGGCGAGCGCGTGCACCCACGTTCGCACGAACGCGAATGCGTGCCTCGCGCGCCTCGGGGAGGGGAGGAGTATTTGGGGGTGGAGGTAGTGTGGGTGGGGGCTTGGGGGAGGAGGTTGTAGGCGCAGCCGCAATGCGTCAGCAAGCCACGCCCTCTCCCTGGAACAACCTGCGCGATTACGTCACAGCGAGCGGATTTAATTGTGGACTTTGGTGTGGTGTGAAAAACAAAAATAAACTTTGGCGTGTGTGTGTGTGTGTGTGTGTGTGTGTGTGTGTGTGTGTGTGTGTCTTGTTAAATAACAATAAATCACCACTCAATACATCTGCCTAAAACTGTTTTTAAAAGACTTTGGATCTTAATGCCACACATCATTTACTTTATTTTCGTTTTTTTATTCATTTATTATTTAATTAATTTTATTATTTCTACCAAATGACATAATTTGTGAATTGTTGTGTGTGTTTTTACCTATTGCTTATGTTTGTTATGATCATCTTGCTCTTCAATGTGTCAATACATCCTGTTTTCATGATGCAATAAAGATTTGTGTGTGTTGGGGGAGGCATTGAGGAAAATTTTATGTGATTTTATTGATGTTTACCACAGGACTGAATAAAAAAAACAGCCGTGTTATTTATCGATCTATATTATCTGAACATCATAATTAATTATTCAGCATTTAGTTTTCAATAACATCCATTCAGCCAACCACCTAACTCCTGTAATTTCTTATCGTAATTGTTGAGGACCAAACTGGTTCCTTCTGTTGTTCTAATGTCAACTGAAACATTTTGTATTTTAATGTGCACTCTTTCCTTCCAATATACACACATTATATGCTATATACACATTATGCAAACTTGAACTTATGCAAACTATTATGTGTAAACGAGTCGGAGAGTGCCACCGTGTGGCGACTAGGCGTCGTGTAATACTTCTGTCTCATTCTGAAGACTCAAGTCCTGGAAATGGAATTGTTTCAGCACGATTCAAATTTACCTGAGTACGCAAAGCGTTTACGGCCTTCATATAATTCTAAAAGTTGCTGTTTTTAAAAATAGATTTTCTTTGAAGACATTTACGAGTCAGTCTGAACTACGATGACAAATCCTGGTGAACAGATCCAGTGTGTGTTACTCAGTCACTCAGCATCTCTCAGCTCTCCTCCGCTCTCCTCAGGCCACGATCGCACACTGGGAAGTTTGTTTTTTTGCTCCGCCCTGCCGCATCACGCTGGGCACGGAGATTATGAGCACAGCGCAACACATCGGAGGCCGGTCTTGTTACTGGGGCAACTTAGGTGCAAACTCAATAATCACCACTCACATTCCAAACAAGGCCTAATATTCCGAAGGTCAGATTTTTATGAGTTTTTTTTCCCTGTACTTTGCCCTGATTTTTTTTTTTTTAAAGATCTACAACAGTTTCACCGGCTCTGTAAAAAAAAATACAGATAAACACATGAAAAATAGCTGAGGGCTGAGGAGGAGGAGGTAAAGCCAGAAGAGGAGGAAGAGGAGTAGGGGGAGGAAGGGGAAGTGAAGGAGGATGGTGTGGAGGAAGAGGAGCAAAGGTGGCAGGAGGAGGAGCAGGAGGAGGAAGGGAGGTGGAAGGGGAGCAGGTGGAAGAGGAGGAAGAGGACGATGGTCAGGGTGTGGATGAAGAGGAGGAGGAGAAAGATGATGAGGGGAAGAAGGAAGATGGTCAGGGGAGAGGGAGGAAGAGGAGGAAGAGATGGATGAGAAGGTTGAGGAGGGAGGATTGGGCCTAAAGAGCAAAACGAAGAGGGTTAAAGTTTAGCAGTGCACATTTCTTCCAGCAGAGGGAGACACATTTCAGCTACCTGATTTTTTTTTTTTCCCAAGACAGATTATTTAAATGGAAACTTCTTCTTCCTGAGTTGTGTGCACGAAGGTGTCTGTGTATGAGTGTGTGTGCGAAGGTGGGAAGGTTCGTCAAAGTAGCTCAAGCCGTGATTGGCCGTGTGAACGCGGCAACTGGAGTCTCTGACCGAACTCTATTTGCGGCAGCACCTCAGATTAAGCGCGGCCACTCTCACAATGCAGCTTTGTTGCAGAAACAGATTAACACGTCAAGTGACCGGAGGTGTGCAAGTGCCCCGGCTCTCCTCTCTACTCCCTGCTTCTGCCTCCGCTCCACTTTTTTGGGCCACAGTCTCCACGGAGCAAACCGCCGAGCATCATCCTCCCCTCCCCTCTTGAGACGGTGAGGCTGAAGAAGACCACGGCCGAGCTCCTAGGTCTTTCCAGCCATTCTCACAACAGGTGCAGCGGACCTCTGGGCGACTGGGAGAACTCCTCCGAGTGTTTCGGGAAGTTGGAAGTCTTGAAGTTTTTTTTGAAAGTGAGGTTTTATTCGTCCTCCCACATGCAGATATGTGAGTAGCACGCCTGCCCACCACCCTCCCCGCCTGCCGACTGACCTCCAGCTTTCTCGACGGTCCCCGGCTGAGATGATCCTCCTGAGGAGGCGACGTCCTCACGGTTCCCTTCGCGTTCCTTCGCAGTCGACGGATGACGAGTGAGCCATGACGGTGACATACTCCCGCAGGGTCGCTGACGCAGGACTAGGGACCTTCTTCAACCTGCTGCTGCGCTGGAAGGGCAGCATCTACAAGCTGCTCTACCGGGAGCTGGTCATCTTCACGCTCCTCTACTGCTTCCTCAGCGTCGTGTACAGGTACCACGTTAAAACACCACCTCTTGATTTCTTGAGGGACATTGTGGACTCGGCAGAGTTGTAAGAATCTGATTCGTTGAGTGGTTGTTTTCTTTTTTTTGTTTGTTTTTAAAAGTTTATCCGTAAGAATCGCTATCTGCTCCCATCGCACATGTTTAAAAAGTTTCAGATTGGAGCTTTGAAAGACGGTTCCTGAGATTTCAGAACTTGAGGTCTTGGCATTGCAGCTTTATTTGAATGCAGCCCAGCATGGTTGACACCTTCATAGTGCTAGCGGTAATGCTAACACAACGTGATAGACCCTCTCGTTGAGAACAACATGGGCTGTCAGACAGAGTAACATTTTAACATCTCCACGTATGGAATTCAAGAGGCCTTTAACGGGAGACCTTGAGGCTGCTGCAACCAGGAGGTCAGATAGGTTTGACAAAATGCTTTTTCTGGCCCATGTTTCCTTCGCCAGGTTAGTACTTAAAGATGATCAGAGGAGGCTTTTTGAGCAGCTCTCCATTTACTGCGACCACTACGCCGAGCTCATCCCTGTGTCCTTCGTGCTGGGTGAGTTCCTTAACCTGAAGCCAGAAAAAAAAACTGACCCTCCAATCCCACAGCAGCCCACCTCACCCGGAACCCCTTTTCTCCCATACCAGGTTTCTATGTGACCCTGGTGGTCTCCCGCTGGTGGGGCCAGTTTGAGAACATCCCCTGGCCGGACCGCCTGGCAGCCCTGGTAGGAGGACACGTCCGGGGGGCTGACGAGGCGTCCAGGCTGACCAGGAGGACCCTGATGCGCTACGCCAACCTGTCCGGCGTGCTCATCTATCGCTCGGTGAGCACGGCCGTCTACAAGAGGTTCCCCACCATGGAGCACCTGGTGCAGGCGGGTGAGGCTCGAGTTGCTCGGCAGCACGCTGGCTCAGCATCAGCAGAGGTTCCGTGATCCTTGACCGCTGTACCTTTCAGGTCTGATGACATCGGAGGAGCTGCGGCACCTGGAGGACCTGCCGTCGCCTCACAACAAGTTCTGGGTACCGTGCACGTGGTTCGTCAGCCTGGCACTGCGGGCCCGGACCGAGGGCCGCATCAACAACGACGTGGCCCTCACGGCCCTTCTGACCGTAGGTCCTCAGCCCTGGTCAAGGGCTTGGCCCCTTGAAAGACACGATTTTCTCTCAACAGGTTTTGGCTTGTTTTGCTCCTCACTGTGCAGGAGCTGAACAGTTTGCGGGCCAAGTGCATGAAGCTCTATGGCTACGACTGGATCAGCCTGCCTCTGGTCTACACACAGGTTTGTTACCGGTCGAGTGGTCTGGATTGTACACAACAAAACAAATATGGGCTGCTGCCGAAAAGAAATGCTCGGATTTAGCTGTAATACCCTGACTCGCACGTAGGTGGCGACGGTGGCAGTCTACAGTTTCTTCCTGGCTTGCCTGATTGGACGTCAGTTCCTAGATCCGGCTCAGGGTTACCCGGGACACAACGTGGACTTCTACCTTCCCGTCTTCACGCTGCTGCAGTTTTTCTTCTACGTTGGCTGGCTGAAGGTGCAAACGGACGAGTCGCAGGTCGACCGGTCACTGAAAAAACTGTTGTCCCTTTCTAAAGCTTTTGGGCTTTTTTCCCATGTTGATGGTCACAGGTGGCGGAACAGCTGATAAATCCATTCGGTGAAGACGATGACGACTTTGAAACCAACTGGCTCGTCGATCGAAATCTACAGGTTCGAGACGGGTTGAGACGGAAGGACCAGTAAATTCCGGAGGTTTCCTTCAACTCCCTGTCTGTCTCTAAGGTGTCCTTGCTGTCTGTGGACGAGATGTACGACAATCTGCCCCTAGTGGAGAGGGACATGTACTGGAACGAGTCGGAGCCGCAACCCCCCTACACGGCCGCCAGCGCTGAGCACCGCAAACCCTCCTTCATGGGCTCAGCCTTGGATATCAGGTTCTGGGTTTTAGCCGGTTTCTTTCTTAATTTTGAGAATTTTCTCAAATCTTTACACAACCAAAAATTAACCATCTGATTTATCTAAACCAGTGTGCCAAAGGAAGAGATGGAGTTCCAGTCCAACCTGGAGCAGATAAAGGAGAACGAGGAGGCCAACTACTCCACCCCGCTGATCGGAGGCCTGGGCCGCCTGCTCGGCGTCCAGTCCCCGAGCTTCCCCCGTTCCTCGCGGGTTTCCCTGCTGCGTCGCCGCCCTGGGGCGCCACACAGCCGCTTCCCTCTCTACCTCCACCCGGAGGCTCCTCCCACTCCGGGTCAAGCCCGCCACCCGGGGAACCAGGAGCGAGACCCGGACTACGCCTTCTCCAACATGCCCCTGTACGAGAGGTCGGGCTTCTACAGCTGCCCGCAGACGCCCATCCACTGCGTCCCGCCCGCCCTGGCCCGGCCCCGCCCGGCCCGCCGTGCCCAGAACGACTGGGACCGCAGCTGCAGCTCCCTTGCCCCACCAGTGGTGGGCTCACAGCTGCTGCCGCCCGACACGCCCAACCACATCCCGCCGCCGCCGTCCTCGGCCTTCCCCTGGCTCAGCGACGACCTCCCCAGCGCTCCCACCTTCTCCTTCCCGGACCCGCCCCCCGAACTCTGCCCCATATCCAAACTCAGACCGGGGCAGGGTCTTTTGTCCCGCCGACCTCCACCCCCCCGCCTCACTCTGGACGCCCTGCCGCCATCGGAGAGCCAACCGGGACCCCCGAGCGCCCGCGGCGTGGCGGCGGCAAGCAGTGGGGGAGAACGGGTCTTCTCCTTTCCGCCCCCTTCTCGCACAGCGGCAGCGAATCCCGGAAATCCCAGCAGCAGCAGCTCCGGCAGCATCAACGCAATCGGCGGCAGCGCCGCCCCAACGGCGGTCTCTGCAACGGCGCGAGTCACGGCAACTTCAGCAGCCACGGGACGTTCAGTGGCGCCGGGGGCATGAGGGCCAGCGGTAGCGGAGGGTCTAACGCCGCCATGGCAGTGGCGGCGGCGGGCTCGGCGGCCGCGCCGCAGCAGCAGGAGCCCATCAATCAGCAGAACTCGCCCAACGACTCCGGCATCTCATTGGCCGAAGGGGACCTGCTGGGCGTCTTGGTGGACGGGGGCGTGAGCAAGGTGGCTGGTGGGAGGGAGCAGGAGTGACAAGCAGCTCACAGAACGTGTCTGCAGACCCAGAGAGCTGCTGTTCTGGTTCTCTCAGTTCTGCGTCGGTTTTTTTTGCAGCAGTGCCACCCGCTGGACGCCTGTAAAACTGCAATTGCAACAGAGTCTCCACTCAAATGCCACTTTTTTGTCAAACAACTTTTAAAGCTTAATTACAAATTACAATTTGGTTAAGGTTTTGGGAGGTGGCCCCGAGAGGTCTAGCACTGCGGGACCAGAGCTCGAGTCTGAACCTGCGGGTCCACAAACACACGTTTCTCACAGGAAGAGGTTCGGATCCCGCTGAGGCGTTCAATGAGTGCCGATCTCTGCAAGATTTAAAGGGCATTACGTTCATCCGGAGAACACACACACACACACAACTAATCTTCACTTCCTGAGGAACATTCTCTGCAAAACAATTGACCTTCTTGTGATGCAAAAAGCACCTTATGAGATTGAACCAGTTTCCCTCCCTTTGAAAAGCAAACTGTTGTAGAAAAATGCCGCCATCCCAGTAAATCAATGCGCGAAATGCATCATTTTCTGTGTCAATGAGAAAAATTGTTGTGTGCTATTATTTTGTCATTTTAAGGACATTTTTATTAAACATCTTTTCTTAAAAAAAAACAATACCTTGCATTTTATCTTGCAATATTGGCCTCAGTTTAATGCAGTTCATCTCCAGTGACGGTAAATATCCCAGCTACGTCAGACAACTTCAAGCAGATTCAGGTCAATGATAAAAAGAAAAGCAAGCGCTTCATTGCAAATCAAGCTCACTCAAGATTATCAGGGATGTCTGGGTGCCTCCAACTGCCCAAGGAAGGAGTTCAACTCCGTCGGGGTGGTGTACTGCTTCTCCATTTGCTGCAGTTTCTGACCTGGCAGAGGAGAAAATAAATTTCGGGAATGCAAGCTATAGCTAAGAGTGCAAACAGCATGTTGGATTTTTAGTTTTTAACTCGACCTCCGGACGAGGAGGAGGGTTGTCGCTGCTAAAGCTAGCCGTTAGCTGTGACTCAACCATAGCTAGCTACCTTGTGCCCACGGCGGGACGCTTCCCTTCAAGCCAAACTCGTCGTCCGTCGAGTCATCGCTGTTCTGGCCCGTCTGCCCTTCAGGACCTTTACACGTCCAGGGTTTGCTGCCGCCGTACGGTGGAATGTTCTGCAGTCTGGTGGCTGAATGAAGGAGGAGAAACGCATTGGACAGTGACAGATCTTTTTTCCTTGTTAGCTAGCTAGCCTTGAAGAGCCAGACTCCAACGGTCCCATTGGTAGTTTGACCAGATGAATGCGAGCAGTGGGAACTCAGTGGGAACTATAAGTACCTTGGGCCCAGGACAGGACAGATTTCCTCTGCGCAGTCTCGTCGTCGGAGGAATTGTCGCTGTTCTGGCTCCTCCACGTCATCAGAGGCTTGCCCTCACCCTTCTTGTGCAGCCGGTGACCTGACAGCAAGGGGGGAGAGAGAAAGTTCTGAAGCTGGAAATGTTCGACAGAAATGTATCGCAATTTTCTCTAAAATGTCACCAAGGGTTAAGTGGAGAAAGAGAGAAACTGAAGTTAATTTCAGACGACGCAGGTTCTGAGGAGCGTCGTGACTCCTCCCTCTCACCCCTCCTCCTGTCGCCCTGGACTGGCTTGACCGCCGCGCTCCTCCTCTTTGGCTTGGCTCCCATCCGGTTCCAGTGCTCCTCCTGGTGGTGGGTCGACGCCATGACAAGAACAGAAGTTGAGAAGTTTTGCATTGTTTGGCTTCTTTGAAAATGAAATGCTGCTAGAAAACCAAAAAAACAAAACCGCAGCATCACTCTCTCGCTCGACCTCTCACCTCTGTCAGCGGGGTGAGGGTCGGCGTGGCCATTTCCTGGAGGAGACAGAAGGCGAGAGGTTCAAGAGAGCCTGGCTGGATGATGATGGATGATGATGAGGCTGGTCATCATGATTCGGATGATGAGCCTCGTTTCTCGCTCAGCTGACGCCCCCCCCCCTGCGACGACACTTGCCCCCGCCTCTTTGCCGTCGTGGAACGGCAGGTCGATGGCGCCCGCCTGGGTCTCCAACAGCTTCCTCTTTTCCTCGATGGCCTTCCTCCTCCCCTCCAGCACCCGCCGCTCCTTGTCCCTCACCATCTGCTCCAGCTCCAGCTGCGCTCGCTCACATTCCCCTCGTTCCCTGGGTGAGAGGAGGGGATCCAAACAGAACGGGGTGACGTTCGCTTCACGGTTGCATCTTGTTGCGTTAAATCCATCAGGTTCACTGCATTTTCATGAATGATGAGTTCGAAAAATAAAATTATTGGAGGAAAACAAACTTGAGTCTGGATCTCCAACATGATTCCAGTTTTTTGGAAAAGGTCGTGCGACAGGCTGAAACATGATACAAAAAGTATCTCTCGTGTCTCTACTACGGCTCAGTCACATGACTCACCTCCCCAGAGTGGTGAGTCGCTCCCGCTCCAGGTCTCTCTTCAGCTCCAGAGCTTGAGCCTTGGCAAGCTTACGGGCCTGAACCTTGTGCTCCTCTGCGTACTTTGTGTACATCTGCATTTGGGACAGAGAAAAAAAAACAAGTCTTTACAACGTCAACACACAACCTTTGACCTGTTTGGACAAAGATGAAGAACTTTTGGAGAAATTTGATGTTACAACGGGGAAATAAAATACACTAAAATGGACTGAAATTAAAATTTTTCCTAAAACTGTTTAGTCTCCTGTTTCCGTCTGCTCAAGAGCCCACAGAGAGTTTTCTGCCAAATATGCAGTGCTAATCTAATGCTAATCTCTTTAGCATCTCAGCTAGACCCGCTTCCTGCATCTCTCCCTTGCTCTGGGTTAGTCAAGGTGGCCGATGTGGTTTCAGCTGCTTGGTTAGGACCATTCAATGATATCCGGACCGGCTGGAATCCCTTTTTTTTTTTTTATCTTGGAGCTTGGCAAGACGGATCGAGCAAGACTTTGAATTTTGGCAGCAGGAAAAGTTGTCAGAAGTGCGGGGATTCCTGTCAGACCCTGCATGGTTACGACCCACCTACCAACCAAAAACTCTGAAGGCTTCAAAATGTTGTTGTTTTTTTTTTACAAGAGTGCACCTTGGAATATTTTTCCTGTTTCTCAGAATATAAAAGATGTTGTTGTAGCACCGGATTCGACTTCTGTCTTTATTTTCCGCTCTGCACCAAAACTACCAGAATCCACTTTTTTAATGTCAGGACCTTCCTTTATTCTCGTCCTTATCTCCCTTTAATCATTCTTTCCTTCATTCTACCCTTTAATCTGGTCCAGGTTCAGCCGTCCCTCCCTGAGTGGGCATGTCCACTGAACACCAGGAGGGGCTGAAAACTAAGGACTAAGAACATCTCAAGCCAAGGAGATGCCGTTTTTCTGGTCTCCTGATTTTCTGCGCTGCAAGATGGCAAAAAGTTCAATCAGCAGAAATCTTTACCACAGTAGCCTGGTTTAGTCAAGACGCTGGTGGTGTCCCCCTGCGCCTTTAGCTTCAGACTGGAGGGGTTCACCAAAATATAGTAATCCTACACAACTGCTCAAGTACCAGTCCCCCCAACCCCAACATGTCTCCAGAGAGAAAAAGGAATTATCCACACCGGGCCTTTGGAGCAGGGTTCTGTTTATTGGTTGATAGACAGTGAGGAAGCATCCTGGAAGGACAGCAAATTAACAACGAAATCAAGTTCAGCGATTGTCCGACGTCTCACAGATCTTTCTTACTTCCTGGAAGACATCACACGGCGCCAGAAGGTCAACCCGACGATCGACCTCACGCTTTGTCTCCAACACTACGAGCCGACGATGAAAATGCGCGCAGATACGTGGTGGTAGCAGATGGGACACACCGACGTCTGGTAGCAGCAGCGGGAGCAGGTCACAATGTGGCAGCAGTTGAGGAAGACGCACGCTCTGGGCAACTCCCAGCACAGGAAGCAGATGTAGCGGTGGCTGAAGAACTCTACCTCAAACTCTGGCATCTGGAAGAGAAATGCGGCAAAGGAGCAGCAAGCACCAAGGGGACCAGTAGGGGGCGACGCATCGAATCTGGAACGGCGGGAATGACATATCGACAGACGTGCCGCTGGTTGCGACAAGCCAGTGGGGGAGGAATCAAGAGGAAGAAGTACGTGATGTTAGCGAGCTGATGCTAGTTCATGCTAACGCGACACTGCCCACCGGTTTACCTGCATGACTGCCCCGACATCAGCTGAAGCAGGTGGCAGCGTCTCCTTATGGCGGACGCAACAAACGGCGCTAAGGGAGCCTTGAAACTTCTGGAATGTGTTTTTAATGTCAGATTAAAGGAATGCGGCAGCGGCAGGAGTCACTTCCAACCTTGGCTGTGCAGTTGTGATGTGAGAAATAAATGACAGGCAAAATCAGCCCCATTGTTTTATTTATTTAACACATGGATGTGAACATTACATATTTCACATCACACTCGCACACACACACACACAAACACTTACAACTAGAAACACGTATAGAACAACGCACTACTAAAAACCAACATCCAACTTCCAGAACCACAGACATAAAAGTCGAAAAGTGAGAAAAATCAGAAAGAAAACAAAGCGTCTTTATTGGGACGAAAATTTAAAAGATCTTTTAACTATACAGCAGCAGTGAGGAGGGAGGTGTGCGTGTGCGTGTGTGTCACTGCATGGGCTCGTGCCAGACGGCGGAGCTGGTGCGCTTGAAGAAGCGAGGCTTGCTCTTAAAGAAGATCTTCTCCAGCCGCGGCGTCTCGATGGGGCCGAAGAAGGCGTCGAGGTCGGGGGGGTTGAAGTACTGCCTCATGATGACCTGCTGCAGCTTCGCGCCTGTGCGGGGAGGAGGGGAGAAGAAGAAATGCAAAGAATGAGTCAGGTTTAAGTGAGAAAGAAATCACACAATAAACAAAAGTTGTGTGTTTGTGTGTGTGTGCGTGTGTGTGTACGGCGGCAGACACCTTGTGCCCAGGACGGGATGGGCTTCCTCGGCGCCGATTCGTCGTCGGTAGAGTCGTCGCTGTTCTGGTCCATCCCATAATTGTCAGTGCTGTGAACCACCACCGGCTTGTTGCCGCCCTTTGGAGTGATTTTGTACGACTGCGGCGACTTCTGCAGGCAAACGACCACGACGCAGGAAAATGTGAGCAAAGTGCTGCTAAAGCCGGTCGGGATGCAAATACATGAGTAAAAAAAAAGAAAAGAAAAAAAAGGGGGTGGGTTTACCTCAATGTCAACAGTCACGTTGAGCCCCGCCCCTTTTCCTACCGGCGTGCTCAACACGGATCCCTGGAAAAACGACATAAAAACAACAGGAAGCAGACGGGTGAACGCAGGCGGGAGGCGAAGGTCGGGTGGAGGAGCAACACGGTGCATCGCATCCACAAGGGCTGCACTCCCGGACGTCTGGTGGGCGTGTCGGGGGGAGGAAACACCGCGTCCACTCACCTCAATGTCCACCGTTTGGTTAAGCACGGTGGCCGCACACACACGCAAGCACACACAGACAGATAGACAGACACGTGAGAGTGAGAGTGAGAGTGAGAGTGAGTTCACACTGGGTGACTCGCAACCATCAGCAAGGTGACTTGAGGACAAAGTCCAGCGAGTTGGACTTGTTAGTCAAAGGAGCTTGTTAGTCAAACGGCGGTGTGAACCACTGACAGTGAGAGACGATGGGCGGAGCTTCCGTTTAAAAAAAAAAGAAAGAAAAGAAAAGAAAGAAAGTGCGGGGTGGGTGGGGGGCAGGGTCAACCCTAATAAAGCCAGTTGGGGTGCAAATATATATATAAAAAAAAAAAACACCTGGGATTTACCTCTATGTCAATGGTAACGTTGAGCCCCGCCCCTTTTCCTACAGGCGTGCTCAACACGGATCCCTGGGAAAACGAAATAAAAACAACAGGAAGCAGACGGGTGAACGAGGAGGAGGGGAAGGTCGGCTGGAGGAGCAACACGGTGCATCAGATACAAGTGACTGAGGACAAACTGCACAGAGTTTGACCTGTTGCTCAAACCTTGGTGTGAATCACTGGCTGTATGACGAGATGGGCGGAGCTTCCATTAATTAAAAAAAACAAAAAAGGGGGGTAGCGGGGGAGTCAACGCAGAAGTACCCAAAAAAATTAGAATAAAAAAAATCCCTGCATTTTATCATTTGGCCATCTGGGAGCGCCAAAGTTGTCTAAAAAAAAGCATGTGGGTGGAGCTTGGAATTCACAAAGTTAGAAACTTTTTTTTTTTTTTTTTAAATAAAAATGATTTTGTTGGTTGCAATCATCAGTTTAAAAAAAAAAAAATATATATACACAAATAAATGAATGGCTGTAATATCAATTTTGCCTGTTTTGATGCAATTTTGAGTAAAAATAGCCATAAAGTTGTAGGTGTGGCTACATACATACTGTATATACATACACTCAGCCGTGTCTCACCTGCTTGGCTGCAGCTTCTCTCTGCCGAGCAGCTTCCCGCTCCTGGGCAGCCCTCTCCTCAGCGGCCAGCCTCTGCTGCTCCTCCTAGTGGACAGCGACAAAAAAAATAAATAAAAGAATGAGAAGCTCCAGCTAAGGGCCGGTGAGGGTGCGGTGAGGTGAGGTGGGCGGCTCCCTCACCAGTCTCCGCCTCTCCTCCAGGGCCCGCCTCTTTTGCTCCTGCTCCTTCCTCTCCTTTTCCCTGGCCGCCCGCTCCACCTCCATCTTCAGGGCCAGAGCTTTCTCTCGCTCCAGACGCTCCCTGGAAAAAATAAATACATAACACAATCAGCCACCACACCGACTGGATCATCTGTCAGAGCCAAATACCTGCATCCAAGAAAGTTCCTGCGTTTCCAATGCAGTTTTTCGTAAAATAAAAGCGATATTTCTAAAATTTCGACAAAGTACAATTGCGATTGGCAAGTGTTTCCGTTGAATGGCGTGAAGCGCTCAAGCCGTAATTCTCGTAAAATCTCGTCCCGCGAGACTTTACGAGAATTACGATTGCTTTTGTTCGTTTACGTTATATTTTTCTCTTTGATTACTTGTAAAAAAAAAAAAAATATTACGTCTCCTCCTCCATCCAAACATAACGCATCATTTTCATTTGACGTGAACTGGTCGCCTAGGATGTGGCGCCCGCTGATGTGTTAATGCGAAAAAAGTGTTTCCATGACACTTTGCGATACACCTCTGCATCCATACGTCTGAGGAACCAGCTCATGACAGGTCAAAAACCTTTCGCAATATTTGAGAGGTTTTTCCAAGTTCAGGTGATTCCATTACCAGTTTTTTTTTTTGGCTTTCACATTATAGAGGAGGGAACGAATGGCACTTTTGTGCCATATTTGTTCAGCTTGGAGTGAAAATTAGCTTTGTGCTAAAAATGCTAAAGTGGCTCCACTTGATTAAAGTGGATCATTCGTAGTGGCAAAGGAAGGGAAGACAACCAAATGAATTTGGAGGAAATTCTGACTTGAATCAGCGGTAAATTGGAAAATGAAGGTTTTGTGCCGTCATGGCAACAATGTGTTTCCCTTGTTGTTGAAATTGGTGTTAAAACATCTGCTATGAAGAAAAAAAAAGGATTGTTCTGGGAGCAGTATTGAAGCCACTAGTTGGTCGACTCAGACTGGCTCTCGCTCGCTCTGACCTCTCGGCCGCTGCAGCGGCGCGGCGAGCCTCTCTCTCTCCTGCTGGGCCCGGCGAGCCTCGGCCAGCCGCTGCTGCTCCTCCTCCTCGGCCTTCATCTTGGCCAGCAGCTCCTGCTGCCGCTTCTCCTCCTCCTGGCGGGACAGATGAGCGGACGGACGTCATCGCACGCCACAGACGGACGGGACAGACAGACAGGCGGACAGCGGCCGAACCTTTTTCTTGCGTGCCTCCTCCTCCAGCTTCTTCTTCTGCTCCAGCTCCTCCTGCCGCTTGGCCGCCTTCTTGGCCTTCTCGTCGGCCAGACGCTGCAGGCAGAGTCGCAGGTTGAGCGTCTGTCGCAGGGCCACCAGGGGGCGAGGCGGAGAGGGGCCGGCCGCGGCGCCTTACCTTGTCGTTCTTCTCGTCGATCTGAGCCATCTTCTGCTCAATCTTCTTCTTCTTCTGTTCCTCCTTCTGCTCCTCCTTCACCTTGGCTTGGTTCACTCGTTTCAGCCTCTCCTCCCTCTTCCTGCAACCAGCCGGGAAGTCAACAAATCAATGAAAAAAAACCCAAAAACAAAACAAAGACGTCTGCTTTTGTCTTCTTCTTCCGGCGCTGCCGACCTTCTGAGCTCCTCCTGCTTCTTCTTCTTCTCCTCCTCCATCTTCTTCATCCTCTCCTCCTCCTGCTCCAGTTTCTTTTTCAGTGCCTCCAGTTTGTTTCGCTCTTTCGTCTGAGGGAGGAGAGAGAGAGGAGAGGGCAGCGTTCAGCGGCGGCTTCCTGCAGCCATCGGAACATCTCAACATCCCAGAGCCACCGAGGCATCCGGGCAGAAGCCGGAATCACCGCTCTGTGATCCCAGGTTGCCAGATCTCAGTTTGAAGCCAGTTCTCTGATAGGACAGATTACATGTGAATTCCGGAGTCTGAATCATCTTATTAAATCATGACCTTTTGCCTTTTTTTTTTTTTTTTTTAAATAAACTGACTGACTTGAAACCTTTCAGGGTCTCTGTTTACATGGTTACACAGGGGAGGACTGTGGGCGGGGCCAAAGCATGGTGAACATGGTTAGAATGGCTGCTGGTCTCATCTCCTACTACTTGACAGACAGTGAGGTCACCCAAGCCGCCCAGGTGCTGTTCAAACAGGTGTTAGATGAGGTGCGGACAGGATTAGTTCCAATGTGTGGGGTGGAGCCACTGACTGACAGCAGGGAGGCGGCAGCTGCTGCTGCTACTACCGGACCAAATTCCATGGGAGTGTTGCGCCGTGAAAGGGGGCCATTTCTCCCAGGGGATCCGACACGCGAGAACCCCCCGCCCACACACACACACCTACATGCAATGCTTCAGTGTCACACTTACCACTGTACCGTCGCCCATCTGGGGAGGGGAGGGGGGAGGGGGGGTTTCAAAAAAACAAAACAAAAAACATCCAATCAGACAACAACAACTCCCGTCTGACATTATTTTTCTTCATAACTGAAAACACTTTTCTGTTGCAATACTGCACTTTTGGTTTTCAGGGAGGCGTGTTTGAAGAGCGTGTATTTAAAGGCCCGGCGTGGAAAATTTAGCAGCACCTCCACCAACACTGTTGCAGCTGTGATGTCGTTGGTTGAAAAAGCCTGAGCAGAAACGCAACCTGGTCTGGAGGTACAGTAGACGCCCTCACAGCAGCACGCACTTAATGGAAATATTTATGCTTACTGCTGGAAAATACAAACACACTGTGTGTGTGTGTGTGTGTGTGTGTGTTCACTGGCTCCACACAACTAAGGGCATGTTTCCACTGGCTCGGCTCGCCCCGGCTGGTAGGTGTTTCCACAGGCCGCTACAAGGTTCCAAGGGTCACCACTTTGGTCCCTGCTGCCCTGGGGTTCCAAGCGTGCTGACCAGGGACCATAGTGGTGACGCAGCACAGAGCAGGGCACTGATTGGGTAAGAGTTTGGACGGAAGCCAAAACCAAAACCACCATTTTTAAATACCCGACATGCGAGTGTGGATTTTTACGTTTTCACATATTAAAAAGTGAAATGCATATTAAAGTGTACCGCTAGCGAACGAAGAGCTGCAGACGGTTTTGTTCTCGGCGGCCGAAGAAAACGCTCTATAGAGCCGGACGGACGGAGCGACAACGCAATGAAAAAGTCCTCCTGGTTTCGCAGCCTGTGGCCGCAGTACAGCAAAGCAGTGTCGGGAGAATTTTTTAAAATGCCAAACGACTACCAAAGCACCAAGGACCACAACAGTCGGAGTGGAACGAACAGAGAAAATGATCAGGTTTGTTCAGCCTAACGCGGATGCGATGGACCACTAGCCTCCCCTGGTGGCCAACTGGAGGGAGACGGCCTCGACTCGGCCGGTGGACGACGAGAGAATAGTCAGACACGGCAATATTTGAAAACATGTATGTCTGCGAGTGCAACTTTAGTTTTAAGGCTATTTGCAAAGTACAACCGCGTTGATGAACTGTTAGCCACCTATGCTAACTCTGTCTTCTGCTGGTGTGTTGTGTTCGCTGGCAGCAAAACTTAAGAGGCAGCGATTCTGATTTGAACGCTGCCAGCGTGTTAACACCGGTTGAACAGAGCTCTTCCTGTTTTGTGCTTTGTGTGGACTGAAGTTGTGCGGATATTCTTGCCTAATAATAAACGACTGAGACTCAAGTGATCGTTTCAGCGTCCGCATTTTCTCTGCTAGGACAGTGTTTGGATACAAGTCAACAGTACTAAACAACATGCTAAACCCAATTAAAATGTCATGCAAAAAACAAATCAAAAAGTAAAACCTGTGGTTCCTGGGACATGGAAGGCACAAAAACTCCGCCCATGCTCAGGTAGTAACCAAGCCAGTGGAAACGCGTCCCTACCGAGCCGTACCGTACCGAGTAGAGCCAGTGGAAATGCACCTTAAACAAAACCCAAGCTACTACTTCAGCCGCTGGTCTTAATTCCTGGCCCAAGTGTGCGGCGGCACCTCGTCTCCGCCCGCTGCTCAGCGGAAAACACTTCCGCGGAGACACAATTTGGCTGCGGGGTCAGAACTCACCTTGGGGTCGAGCTTCAGCGGAGTGGTGTGTTTGATGAAGGACTTGATGACGCCGGTGCGGCCCAGGGTGTTCGGGGTCATCATGAGCATCTGGTTCTTCTGCACCGTGTGGAGGAAGGACCTCATGTTGGGTCGGATGGCCTGCAGGGAAACGCCGACAGGAGGAGGAAGGGTTTGAGCACACAGAGGGTGGCGGGCCAGTGTGTGGTGGTGGCGGTGGCGAGGGTCCGAGGAACCTCGCCGACGACGAGGTTCCAGGTGTCAAACTGAAAGAAATGAAGGTTTCTTACACTGTGGCTTTTCTTGGGGGGCGAGAACCTCCTGGTGGGACTTCCCTCAACCATTTCTGGTGCTTTGCGCTTGGTACTCCGTCGGGACCTGGAATCACGTCGTGTTTATCAACTCACCCACGACCTTCAGCGCCTTTAAAAAGTCTAGAGGTCACAAATACTCACTTTCGAGCAGACTGTTGCTTCTCTGCCACCACTGGAAAATGACACAAACGTTGACTCAGCACAAAGGGTTGCATATTTATGTTGGGGGAAACAACGAAAAAAATTAAATCTCTTTTCCAACAGAAAAAAATTCCAGTTACCCATTTTCCTGTTGGGGGTTTTGTCAATGGCGAACAAAGACGGCGGAGCCAGTTTGGGAGAGTTTGCCGCCACGGACCGAGTCACGCGTCCGATAGATTGAATGGCTTCCTGGATGGCCTCAGTGCGCAGCTGAAGGACGACAAAGGCGAGAGTGAAGTGAGTGAGTGAGCGGACGCAGAACCCGTCCCACCTGAGCTGGTCACCCGAAAACAAGGCAAACAGACCTGAGGCGTCGCTTTCGGCAATTCCTGGACAGTTGCAGCGGCAGCGGCGGCTGCAGCGGCAGCGGCGGCGGCAGCGTCGTCCACAGCATCAGCGGGTTCGGCAGCTTCGGAGATGCTGCGTCGACACGTCAGTGGAACGAGAAGTGCAAAGTGAACGTCAGTGAGAATCCCTCCGAACCAAAGAGAGGAAGTTTGATGGGAGACGCTCAGCACTGCAGCAGGTTTGATGTCTATCAGTCCTCCAGTTTGTGTGAGTCTAACGGTTCTTACCCGTCTGAACAGTCTTCCTCAACAGGGCTGCTGCATCCTGCAGAAAATAAAATAAAATAAAATAATGAAAATAAAAAATTCAGGCATTAAACACAACAAAGTTATTCAACGTTAACCAATGAGTTGCGTCTGGACTGCCTGCTGCTGTCGCGCCGCCTCACCCTCGTCGTTGTTGCTGCACATGGAGTTGGTCATGCGGGACACCCTCCTCTTGAGGATGGAGCGGCGGGAGGCCCGGCGGACCGACTCCCGGGTCATGCTGGGCCGCAGGCCGGCCAGCGAGTGCCGCAGCTTCAGCGAGCAGCGCCGCGGCGCTCGCTGCGAGGGCTCGGCGGCGGCGGCGGCAGCACCGTCGACCGCCCGTCGGAAGACGCCTCGCTGGACGGCGTGCTCGGCCGACAGCCGCTCGGACGAGCAGATGCGGACCACGACGCCAGGGGAGGGGATTTTGGGTGGCGACTGGGCGGAGCTGGGCGCGGACTCCACCTCCATGTCTGCGTCGTGCGGAGCTTCGTCGTCTTCGCTGGTCTTGTTCCCCTCTGGCAGCTGAGGCGTCTGGTCCTGCTCCTTCACCTCCTGCGCCTCCGACTTGGTCTGCTTGTTGGCGCGCGTGGCGCGTTTGGGCCGGGCGGCCGAGGTGGACGCCTCGGGGACGGGTTCCTCTTCGGCAATCAAGTTCAGCGGCGTGACGGCGGAGCCGCGCAGGTTGCTGCGCCTTCCCTTGGACAACCTGGACGCACAGACGCGCGCGTGCTCAGAAAATAAACATCTCAGGCCCGGAAGAATAAGAAAGCCGGACCTACCTGCGTCTGACCTGACCCTCCTCCTGGCGGCCCACCGACACCCTCTTCCTGCGGCTGTTTTTCTTTTGCGACGGCGTTTTTGGCATCAATTCTGGTTCTGCGTTAAAATCCCTGGTGTAAAAAAAAACAAAACAAAAGGACTTTATGAGTTTGGAGCAGCAAAAGCGAGAGAGAGGAGGACAGATTTGGTTTTCAAGCAGCTCTGCTCCTCACCGTGAAAACATGCGCATGGCCTCCTGCTGGATCTCCTCCAGCCAGAGCATGTGGACATTGTCGGTGAGATTTATGAATTCGTCAGTTTTGTCCAGAAACATCTGCCGCAGGGACTGCAGCGAGGACGCCACGAGGTTCATGGCGGCGGCCTGAGGGGGAGACAGGTTGCACCGTTAAAAGGTCAGGACAACGCACTCACTGCCCCCCTGACAAGCAGGACCGTGCGAGGCACCGTCGGCTGATGAATTTGGGGCGAGAGGAATCAGAATCAACAACGCGACTTGGCAGAGCAGAGACAAGAGGACTGCTTCCAACTGCGGCAGTGATGACAGATAGGTTTGTTTTGAATGGAGGAAATGAACACCAAGTTTACAAGTTAGGTGGAAAAGTGAAAACTGACATTTTAATGCAATTTTAAAATATCTCTGTGGGGTCATGAATAGAAATTTAATGAAAAATGTGCTAGTATGTTTCCTGAGCATGCTGTCTGTTTATTAGTTTATTTGTAGATCACTTTGATCGGCAGCCTTGACGTCTTTGAGAGGGCACGTCTGGGCATGCGCTGTCACTTTTGAAATGAACAACGTCCACAGTCTTCTGTTTTCGCCAACAACAACTCGGAACGTTTTTGTTTTGTTTTGTTTTTATTTTAATGACACACACTCCATAAACAAACAGCAGCATCAGAAAAAGCATAAAACGTCAAACCTGAGCGCGAACCTTCTTATGTTCAGTACAGCAAGCAAATATTTTCCAAAGGACGACCGTTAGCTTAGCCTAGCTTCTTTCAGATGAAAACAACGGATGGAGACGAAACTTTTTGTGACAAATGATATCTGACATAATATTGCAATAACCGATATTGGGATTTTGGTGATAAAACGGCAACTCCACGTTTCCCACGTTTCCCAGATTTAAGAGTCCGCCCAGCGTCTACCGTTTTCATATCCTGAAAAAAACAACAACCCTGTTTCCCGAGTTTCTAACAAGATATTTTTTTAGCCGTCGCTCAGTTTTTATTCACACCTAACTAGGTCGCATGTTCTAGTAAAAAAACAAAAAACTGGAGGATTCCCTACCTTTGTTTAAAGCGTAGACTTAAAAACACTCCCGTACGGACGGTCCTCGATGAATCGGATGCCTTCCCCGCTGACAACCGTTTGACTAGTTTTAAACTTCGGGCGGCCTATCGCGACGCACGCTTCTGTGACGTAGGCGGAGTGTTGTTTGATTCGAGGCCAGTGATTCGACAGGGGCGGAGTTTCGCCGTTCACAAAGAGGGTCAGGCAGGCTCGAAGAAGCGCGGAGTGTTAAAGCCGGTAACCCAGAGCCACATATCGAGCAAATCCCAGCGGAAGTTCGGGGTGGAGTTAAAGCCGCCGCTCATATTTTAAATCGACCAATCGATACGCAGAAAGGCTAACATAAGCGGAAACACAACAAAACACGCAGCACGTCGATTTAATAAGACACATTTGCCTTTAGCATGTCCACTTTCGGTCATTACAAATAATGCAAATATACATACTTAAAAAAAATAATAGATACATTATTTATAATTATTTTTGACTTATGTTTGGCGTCGCTCTCCTTGCAGGATGTGGCTTCGTTCCGGTAAAAATAAAAGCCTCAAGTTATTTGAAGCCATGTGTCACATCAAAACAAAGACAGCGCTGAAAGCCACACAAAAGCTTGAGACCATTTTATTTACTGTGTATGACAGCGTCGCCAGAGACAGAATGCACACTTTTTGGTTTTTATTAAGAGAAAATGTGTTTGTGGTTTGACAATATTTCAAGTGATATCAGGTGAAGTTCAGAGAGTCAATTCATTGTCTTTCATCACTGTCTTCATGTAAAATTGATACACATTTCTATATCGAGATGTTATTTATCTTATTCACTTCACACATTGTCATTCTTCTCCTTAATACATCAGACTCATCAATTCAAAGAATATCATCACATTTATATGTTGCTGTTTCAGAAAGGCCAGCAGTGGGATGTCACAGCCATCTTGCACACGAAACCAGGCTCTCGTGGAATGGTCACTGGCTGCCCTAAATAAATTAATAAATATGGACAAGAACGTTAATATAATTGTGTGAACATAAATGATTTGGTTCTGTGAATCAAACAGCTGCTAGCTGCTCTGCCTTTTCGGTGTTTGTCATTACCTGGTTTGAGTGGGAATTTGCTCCCCGATGCCTTCAGGACGACCTGCAGATCACAGTCCTGAGCTGCTGCACCGCCTCCTGGCTGTTCCCTCACGATCACACAAACCTCGTCCTTTCTGAGCAGCCAGTCCATCTGATGGCCGAGGTAGCTAACGCCGCGGATGCAGAGCTCGGAGGCGTCGCTGGGCAGGTGCGGGGAGAAGACCAGGCACTCCCTCTGAACTCTGGCACCAAGACAGACAAAAATTAAAATCCACTGTTTCACTGCTGTTTGTTCTACACTTTCTTTTTTCACTGTGCTGCCACGGCTGACCTGAACCCCGTGTAACCAAACAGCACCGCCTGCAGGAATCCCCCCATCCCAGTGAGGAAGTTGACCGCCCCGGAGCCGTCCGACGATTCGCTCCACACCTGTGAGAAGAAGTGTGGTCAGCATCCAGAGAACCGCCCCCCCCCGTGTTGTCAGCTGATTGCTCGAGTACCTGGAAGGGTCCCTGGATGTTCTTGAAACACTTCTCCAGTAAGAGCAGAGCTCTGTCAGGCTCGCCGAGCTCCAGCCAACCAATCGCAAACATACCCTTGGAATTAAAAGTCCAAGCATTGAAATTAGCATTTTGAAAGGGCACTGACGTTACTGTTTTGCAGTAAACAATATACCTAACGAGCAGCCGGCTGTCCTTAACAAGAAATGATAGTAAAAAAAAACAAAAAACTTCAGAAGACAAATGAGAGCTACAGGAAGCTACTGCAGGTTTAGCTAATGCTAACAGGATTCGCACAGGCTCGGCGTAGCAGGCATTTTCACGAGACGCTGGAGGTTTTCGTCTGTTGACAGGACGTTTTTCCTCTTCACCGGATTTAACACGGATTTAATATTTCCTCAATGATTCAGTTGTCGCAACCAGGCACAAACAGCAGTAACCCACCTTGAATGTGGAGTGTGAAAGACAAAATGTTTGTCCAATCACCTTCCCGTACTAAACAAACCCTCTTTTATCAGTTCCTTTCTGCCGATTACAGTCACGATCGACTCCGAAGACCTGCCAGCGTCTCCTCACCCAAGTCATGGCCGGACCGCTCGGGTCCGTGACTGGCTCGTACGTCTCCAGGTCGTTCCTTCTGACCTCCGGGGACATGGCCAATCCCAGAGGGAAAGACAGCATCACCGCGTCGGCCTGTTTCACCTGACGACCTGGGAAAGGATGGACAGAGAGTTCACACTCTGCCGTCTCCATCTTTGTGTGATTATTTCCTAATGATTATTATAACCTTTGGTGTAGCCATCGAATTCAGGATGGTACTGGGATTCATTGTCAAAAGGAATTTTCAGGTGCTCGGCGACGTGCTGCCATTCTGTCGGCGCAGGATGTTGGAGGAGGGAAGCCAGCTCAACAGCAAATTGGAGACTGGGGGATTTCAAAAAAGTCATCGTTTGCACCGTCGGTGTTCGCTGTACGTGTAGACGCTAGCGTCGGACTCCCAATACCTGAATTTGGCCACTGCGTTTGTGTAGACAGAGTTGTTGACGTTGTAGTAGTACTCGTCAGGTGGCATCACACCTGAAGGGACAGAAAGGGACACAGAAGGTGGTTTGTTTTCTTTAATTGCATCCATGAGTCTTAAAACAACGGTGTGTAGGATTTGGGAAGGGATTTGAACTCAAACTACTACAAGATACTTCTGAGCCGCCCAGAAACAGATAAAACTCTATAAGAAAGACAACACAGCCTCCCACAACTTTCTTTACCAAGGATGTGATACTGCTGGTCATCGGGGTTCCACGTTGCTCTGGAGACCCAGTAATCAGCCACTCCGAAGACCACTTGACTGCCTTGACCCTCTGAGAACACCGACAAGTCCTGGCACAAAAAGAGCTAACGTCACCAAACACCAATGCACACGCAGACAAACAAAAAACACGGTTGCCAAGTTGGATTACCTGCGTGAGGTAGAGGTATTGCTGGAAGGCTAACGCTACGTCTCCGTTGATGTGAATCTCTTGTTGTCCGTAGACGTCCTCTGGACACACCTCCCTCCCCGACACAGCGCTCTCCCACGGGAACTTCAGACCCTGTGTGTGGCAGTTGTTGTCGTCCAAACGTAGAACAAGAAGAGGAAATTGAGTTTTGTTCAAATCTACATCTGATCTTTGAGGGCTTTGCTTTGAAGGTAACAGGGTCAATCGTAGCCTTTTTTCCCCTGAGCTAATCACTCGCTAATGCAACGATATTGAATGTTGTCTGAGGTTTCTGCGCAAAACAGGCTAACATGTCTACTGTGTGTGCAGAGGGAAGGCCTTAAAGACAGTGCAACATGCTACAGAATTAATGTGAGCATTCAAATCAAATCAATTCATTATGCAGATGAAACAACAGGACAGTTAGCTTAACAGGAAAACTCTTTCTCTACTTACTGATCATTTTAATTGAGATAAAATGCAGCTTGCTCATCAACACGCATTTATAACTTTTCTGATTAGATCAAAGGGCAACATTAATGCTAGCTAGCCTTACTAGTGAAATAATGCTACACCTAAGTCTGCAATAGAACAAACTTTCACAATCTTCACTAAATTACTCAGAGAGATACGTTTTCCTGATACCTCATGGCCTTGCTTTTGTGCATTGTGTTTGGCGCCATCTATTGTCCGCACTCGGTACTCCAGCACAGCCCGGGCCAGTTCGGGATAAAAGAGGGCGATGCCAGGGTACATCCAGATGTCCTGTCACAGGAATGCAGAGTCGCTGCGATGAAAAAATCTTGAGGAAAGAATAGACAGCGCAGAATGAAAGTCACACCTGGTCCCAGAAGACGTGGCCGCAGTAGTCCTGACCGTCCCCGCCGTTGGACAGCCCACCCGGGCTGACTCCGCCGAAAGAGCTGGAGGCGTCGTGTATGGACGGGAAGGCGCTGAGGAGGTAGAACAAGCAGCCAATCACAGCTCGGCAGAGGGTTTCTGAGCCCGCCACCTCCACCGTGCTGCGCAGCCAGAGTTCCCTCCAGGCCTTCTGGTGAGACGGGCGCAGGTCGCCGGTGGCCATCAGCTCCAGGCCCTGGTCGAAGACCTCCTCGGCGCCGGCAGAAGTGTCGGCGGCCACCAGCAGGAAGCCCCAGCGAGCTGCGCTCTGCTCCGGCGGTAGCGTCAGACTGGAGGGAACGGGGGTCCAGATGAGGTGCACCGTGGAGCGAGGAACTCCTGGGAACTCTGCAGTGTTGGTCTGCCCCTGGATGTGTCTGATGGAGAGAGGTATGTGTCTGGTCAAAAGATTGGAATTGCATATCAAGTGGGGAAAAAAAGTTTTAAAAAAAGCACATCCTGTACCTGTGTGGTACTTTTTAAGACTTGTTTGCACCTTTGTGATGTTACACTTGTTTGTTTCTTTTGTTTCTTTAGAAACTGTGACGTTTAATCTATCTGTCCAAAAGAAAACGCAAGTGTTTTTCACCTTTGCAAAACTGGTAGATGAAAAAAGGTAGAGGGAGAAGAAAAATCGCGATAATAATCACAATAATAATCACATGTAGCCAGTCAAATACCACACTGAGTGCACTCGCCTTCCTCCTCTGTAATCCGGGCCGGGCTGGAAATCGATGTCTGCACTCTGAGGCGTGAAGGAACTGACCAAGTTGACGGTGGTGGGATCCTCGGAGGTCACCGGTCGCACCACCTCCACCTCCATCACCATCAGGTTGGGGTAGTGCCGGTGCGCGTACAGGTGCTGCGAGACGCTTGCCCCCGCCGCGCTCAGCGCGTGCGTGAAGGTGCCTGTTGGAGACGACAGGACGGCAAAGAGGCAAAAACGGCTCACGGCGCGAAAGACTTTCCCTCCCCGCATCGACACGGCTGCTACCTGAGTGGGCGTCCAGGGTGTAGGTGTGCTGGACAGGCTCCTCCCCCAGCTCCAGCTCCACAGCCAGAGGGCAGGGCACGTCAGCCCGGTGACATTTCCCACCCTCGCCGTTGTAGATGCCACCCACGTGCATGATGTCGCTGTACACCCTCCATCCCAGGAGCCCATTGGCCAGCGGGGGGAGGAAGCGACGGTCGTCGGGCAGGGTGTCGGTGGAGAAGAGGTAAGGGTCAGAGGTCATGGTGAGGGGCGGCTAGACCTGTTGGGAGGCTGGGAGTACGGGTGGTGGCGTCCCAGATCTGGACCAATGAGAGACCACTTAGGAAGCACGTCACTCAGCAGAAAACACTTAATGGGCACGAGGCACTTTGGTAATTTCTGTTTTTCTTTGCTCCAAAATATCGTCCTAAACCTTCATCATGTAAACAGCTGACCTCAACCTCCCAACTTCCTGCCAACTTTTTTGGCAGCTCAACTTCCGCCTGATTAAATTATCAATCAGGCCGCGCGATGGCAGTGAGTCATCTGTCAGACATCTGAGCCTCGAGAGCCGAAAAAGAAAACCAACTGATGGAAAATAAACGGATGTTTCAACTTGAACGTTCCGGCGAATTCAACTCTCTTTTTCTTCTCGTCCTCTTTTTTCTTTTCTTTTTTTTAACGGGCGAAGCTTTTCGCTCTCACGTGATCAGGAAGAAGCATCTGCGTCCGAGACTAAAAAAAAAAAAAAAAGAAAAGGTTAAAAGTTACGGTAAATCCGACTTTGCAAAACATAGAAAGTCCTTTTGAAAAAAGGTTCCTTCAGGGCAGAAAGTGAGTGTGAAAAGTGAGTGTGAAGCTCCGGAAAGCCGCAGGAAAACAAGTCGGTCGGACGGAAACTGGAAAACATGGTGCGGGTGTTAGGAGTTCGGATCACGAGTCTAGACTCGTCGATGGACTGTGAACCGCTGACGGGGGTAGAAAGTAGCGACGAAGGTTGGCCGAAACCTGATGTCTCTCAACCTGCCAGCAGGGGGCGCCAATGGCGCTTTTTTTTTTCTCTGGTTTGTCTTTCTTATTTCCCGGAATGCATGAAGCAGCTCAAACAGGTTTAAAACACCGCGGTGCAGCGGGGGAAATCGTGAGTTCAACTTCGACCTAGGCCTCTCCACCTGGGTCCACCTCAGTCCACCTCAGTCCACCTCAGTCCACCTGAGTCCACCTGGGTCCACCTCAGTCCACCTGGGTCCACCTGAGTCCACCTGGGTCCACCTGGGTCCACCTCAGTCCACCTGAGTCCACCTGGGTCCTCTTCAACCCGGTGCTACGGCTCCTACCACAGCCCAAAGGCACGCACGTCAGGTTTAAACGCAGGTGTGAGCGCCCCCCTCTGTTGGCAGTTTGTCTTGCCGGTTGCCACCACTGCTGCCAATCTCTGTGTTTATATGAGGATAATTAAAAGCTCAACTTGGCTGAGGCAATAAAAATATTCTGCTGGTCGCTCCGAGACTGTTTACTCCAGAAATCACATCACTTTCTCTGCCATAAATCGTGCAGGTCTGCTCAACAGAGCCCTGAGGCAAGTGTCGCTCATGTCTGACTTCATGCTCCTGCAGTCCAAAGTTATTCTGCAGGAATCTGATTTCTTGGCTGAGGTCAAACTTTTGGCCAATACCTTTCTATGTCTTCTTCACATCTAGTTGTTCCACGGCTCCCCACCACCACTGGCTGAACTCTGCATCCTGCCCCTGCAGCCCTGCAGCCGTTCTCCAGAGGTTTCGGTCAGAATGAGATCCAGCTGGTGCCCCTCGCTTCATCTCGCTTCCTTCCCCGTCTCCTAATCTGTCCATGTAGCTGGTTTTGGATACCGAGAGAAGACTGGAAAGGTCAGAGAAATAGACCTGACAACGTTATGGATGACGTCCAGTTCAGGTCAACAGGAAAACGCAGGACATCAGGGTGCTATGATATTTTAACTGGTTTTGTTTATTGGTTAATATTTAACAACAAAGAGGGCAAAGTTTAAGATATGATATGTTGTGTTACGGCAAATGTTTTTCTTTTAATTTTATTGGGGAAAAAAACTTGCACATACCGACAGAATTTGTCTAATTTGTGTGTAATAGAAAAAAAATGCTAAATAAATAAACACAAGTGCATTAACTTCATTTTTATTAAATTAGGTAAACCAATAAAGTCGCAGAGAATACCCCATCCGGACCACTAGGTGGCGGCGGGCAGCTTTGAGAGCAGCGCCTGGCGCCCTGCCGGGGGTCAGAGCCACAAAGCCTGGGAAAAGCAGCGCTTTGTCCATATAAGGCTGCAATCCATCCGCTTCCCTCTTCCTCCCCGGCTCCCTTCCTCTTGTCGTTCTCAGACCGGAGGGATATTTACAGAGAGCTCCTCGGCCGACCTGCCAGGCCTTATTAGGAGCTGGGCCCCGCTGTCGCCGCCGAGCATCCCTCAGCTCCCAGAGGCCGCCAGCTGCTGGATGAGCTGCAGCGTCTGCCGAGGCTCCGGCCGAGTGACAGCACCTCTGCCGGCTCCCCCCTGCTGATGGACGGTCCACCTGGGAGCAGCGCCGGACTGGAGTCACCGTCCAAACACGCTGCGCTATGTTCTATCCCAGACTCCAGCTGAGCAGCCTCTCTGCGATCACTCACCCTCCCACCCTGCGCCCTTAAAAAAAAAGAAAACCTCTCGGGACCTCCAGAAAGCGGCATGTTAGCCCTCTGTTTGCAGCCCGCCGCTGAAACTGATGCTTTACTGGACCTTCCACGTTTGGGAACGAGTACAAACACAAGGGGCCGACTCCGGTCACGAACCAGAGAGAGGAATATGTGCCCTTTGTGACATCACAGATGGAAAACGTGTGTTAATGCACAGTTTCTAAAAAAAAAAAAAAATTACACTGTGTGGAAGAAGATATACGGGAATTACGAAAGAGGATTAGCGTCACAAGAAGTGAAAAATATTATTATTTTTATTCAAGTTTCATTTCGAGTTTTAAGTTGAAATTTCGTGAATAAAGTCAAAATTTCGAGAATAAAGTTGACTGAAAAAAAAGGAGGACATTTCTTGTATAAAGTCGACATTAAAATAAGACGAAATGTGGAAATTGGTGAGTAGACTGGATGGATGGTGGATTAACCCAGTGACCCACAGTAATCAGGAAACTGGCGAAAACAGAAGTACTCCGCTAGACTTGCACGCAGAGCCTTTTGACTTTATTCTTACCATTTTGACTTACTTCACATTGATATTAATTGCAAAATTTAGATTATATTGACGAAATTTCGTCTTCTTTACGTCAATTTTAATCTGAAAAATTTCAACTTCATTCTCGAATTGGAAACTTGGGGGAAAAAAGTCTCTTATGTTTTTCCTCTTCTTGTGGCTCTAATCCTCTTCCGTAAGGACTGACATTTATCACTAATGTTATTGTTCATCACTGAATGCTTTGTGCAAAATTTTTGTTTTACATCGAGATGGAAAACGTTTTACACAATAGGAGGCGCAAAACACGCTGCAGCTAAACACGTCCAAATTAACCAGGCAGCCACTTCAAAACACTTTTTTTTATTATATCATCATTATTATTATAATAATTAGGGTGCAGACAGCCATTCAATATATTAGAAAACCAACATGTGAGCAGAGGCTACGTGGGGTTTTACTTCATAGGGGGAGGGGTGGGGTGCTGCTGAGGAATAATAATTATACACGGGTCATATACATCAACACGCTCCCTGGAAGGAAGAGAGAAATTCAACACTGAAAAAAAAAAAACAACACAAAAACCCCTATGAAAATAATATCTTTATCAATGGCAATAATTAAAGAAAAAAAAATTGCTCCAACAGAAGCTCCATGTCTGTGCAACGACCTTTGACCTTTAGCTATGGGTCTCCCCCCCCGGGGGCCTGGCGCTGCTCTGTGAGGAGGGTTTCTGAGGCTAAAGTGCTGTGGTCGCTCCTGCCGAAGTCACGTGATTTGGTTTCCAGAGTGTCTGTGGTCACAAGGTAGGTAGGGGGAAAAAAAAGGAAGGTGTGGGTGTGGCTGGAGGGAGTGCGTAGTGGAGAGGTAGGTGGTGGTGGAGGTGGTGGTGGGCTTAACACGCGTGTGTGCGCAGACGATATGACGCAGCGGAGATTCAGACGGACGGCGCCCCCTCCTGGCCAGGTGAGAAGGATCGTTTCAGGGCCGCTTTGTTTTTAATTTCCCCTAAGAAGACAAAAAAAAATGTAAAAAATAAAACAACAATAACCAAAAAAAAACAACAAAAAACACTAAAAGTTGCTGCAACACACCTCATGTTTAAGCGGGTAAATTGTGATAAAGTGAGTTCATCCCCAAAAAAAATAAAAATGCAATAAATACTCTTAAGTGGGAGCTGCAAGGCCCAAGCTGCCCCGTGTGGCCAATGTGGAATGTGCGTTCAGGAAGAGTGTGAATCACGCAGCAGCAGCAGCAGCTGCAGCAGCGGCAGCAGCATGTGGCTAGCTTGTCCTGCTGCTGCCGTCGCCGCCGGCAACCGGTGCTTCTCCGTGACAAAAGTTGGGAGTTAATATAATATAATAATGATAATTATGATGATGATAGAAAACGCAAAGGCACACAAAAGCCACTCCAGCTGTTCGCAAGGGGGCGTCGCCGTCGTCGGGTTGCGCCGTCGCATTTGTGTGAGTGGGACACGCCGCCGTCGCCGCTCCCTCGCTCGCGCTCTCTCTTTGGCACCGGGAGGAATGTGAGGAAAGAGAGAAGGATGGAGGAAGAGGAGGAGGAGGAGGAGGAGGAGGTGGTGGTGGGGGATGGTGGAGGAGGAGAGGGGCCCCTGGCCATCCTCCCCCCACTCCGTCTATTTGGAGAGTTTGCTGATGACGCGGATCAGGGCTCCGTTCTCGTCCTTCAGACGCTGGTTGTCCGTCCGCAGGTCCACCAGGACCTGGAGGTGGAGGGGAAAAAAAAAAAAAAAAAGATTTAAAAAAAGCATAACCAAAAAAAAAAAAAACCCCTGACAAATTAAAAACAGCGGTTTGAATTTCAATAAGTGCCATGCTGGCCGGACGGAAGAGTCATAAAGTAAATTGAAGCTTAAGTGAACTTGTTGCATCACGGTCAAAAGATTTTTATTTTTTTTTCCAGCAGCTCAGCAGCTTTTTAATGAAACCAGATGATGGGGAAGATTTTCAGCAGCCAATCAGATTGAGGCGCACCAACATGAAGATTAGAAGACACTGAACATGAAGCTTCGACTCCTACCGACTGCCTGCCTGCTACACACACACACACACACACACACACACACACACACACACACACACACACACACACACACACACACACACACACAGTGTCCTGGAACCACTCCCACGTTACTGCCCCCGTCAAACGATTAATCTTTTTAATCGCGATTAATCACAGAATCTTAATAGTTAACTGCAATTAATCGCAGTTTGAATTGCATGAATTGAATTGCGTTAACCCCATAATGTAAAGTATTTCTTTCCAGAAATCGGCCAGATGGGCTGACTACGGGTTAGCAAAAGGCTTACGCCAGGTTCACACCAGACGCACATTTCTCCACGAGGGTCGACAAGGGACAACTCGGTTGCTCTCTTTCGTGTGTGTGTGTGTGCGTGTGTGTGTGCGTGCGTATGTGTTTGTTTCCATCTCTCTCGCACTCTGTTGAGATACTGACAAATATAACGTACAAATATGATTGCATTTGTCAATCGCAGTATTTTATTTTGAAAATTGCTTTTATTTTGAAAATTAACCACGTTAATTAACACGTTATGGATTGTATTTAACTAATCGTGATTAATGCGGTTAACGCTGAGAGCCCTAATTTATTTATTTGTGATTTTTTTTTTTTAAAACACGTTAAACATGTTGTAACACATTTAGTGTTTGGCCCAAAGAAACCAAGGTCAAACGTTGTAGAACATCAGTATGATACAACTGTATCCTCCAATAGGAATCAGTCAGTGTCTCGAGCGGACGCGATAAATTCAATAAAAAAAAAACGCCGAGCCGCCCAAGCGGACGTGCAGAGCGCCCCTCTCACCTTAAGCTCCTCCTCCAGCTCCGCCATTCGCCGCTCCAACATCCTCCGCTCCTGATGCAAAAGGGGGCGGTGCAGACAAGAGAAGGGACAGAGGAAGAGAAGAGGAGAAGAGAAGAGTGGACACCGGTGAAGCAGTGCTCCATGCAGGGCCCTACAAGCTCCGCCTCTTCTCCCAACCTCCAATTTGGCTCTGTTTCAATCCGCTTAAATGGCACTTTTTGACCAAAATTTTTACTGAGCATAATTTCCATTTCGCCTGTGGGCTTTAGACTTTGAGCTGCGTGGGAAGTCTGGGCGGAGTTGTTGTGAAGTGATGATGCACAGCGGCTCCAACCTGTTGCCAGCTTCCACCGGAAACGTGGGACTTGGTAACAGGCTCCTCCTCTCTTTCGCAAAAACAGAATTTTTCCACAATGTTTTTTGATCAATAACTGATTTTATATGTATTTTTTTTTTTTTATTGGCCGAATTTGCGACGGCGTCAATCAGAGCGTCCTGTTTGAGTGGAGGAGAGGACAGAGCAGCAGGGGGCGTGTGGCTGTGGCGAGGCAACAACAACAACAACAACAACAGCAACAACAGCAATAACAGCAATAACAGCAACAACAGCAGCAACAGCAGCAGCGTCAGCGCCTTACCTTCCTCTCCATCTCCAGCAGGGCCGAACAGTCGCTCAGGCGCTCCTGTCTCTGTCAGACACCAAGACACATCATGGTCATCAAAACAGGGGAGAAGTAGAAAAAAAAATAAAAAAAACAACTTTTCCTTCACTCTATGACTGCTGGGAGAGGCTCCAGCAGCAAACCTGAGCTCAGGAAGAAGTGGGCATTGAAAATGGATGGATGGATGGATGGATGGACGGACGGACGGATTGTGTGTCGCAACACCACACCTACATGATGGAGCAACACTCGCTTTTGTCTCACAATAACAACTCATTAGTATGACGGATGGACAATGTTGCTGCACCGCCACCTTGTGATGTCACGGCAGGCAGCGGAAATAATCGAACCTGAAACACTGGGCGAAATGTTTTATGTGTCTGTAGGTTTATTCCACATGTAAATCGAGGAAAAAAAGATTGATTTTTTGATTTTTTTAATCAAACGAATAAAAGACCGAAACCTTAAAAAACATCTACAATAGAAAGATTTTCTATGAATTGCATTTCAGGTCACAGTCGTCCTGTCAGCCGTTTTGAAGGCGTTTATGTTTGTATTGCGGCCTATGGGAAAAATGCTTTTTGGGCCCATGGGATTTTTTTTTTGCTGCAGTACCTCGAGTGGCCACTGGGAAAAATTAGCGCGCTGCCATATTGCCAGTCCGCTATTCAGTTCTTATACATCCACGGTCCGAATCGGCTGAGAGGGATTCAGGTTGGAGCTCGTCAGAGTGTCGATGCGAAGAGAATCATTGCGAATACTCGAGGGCGGGGCCGGGAGCTGACTCAGCGTGGGGGCGGGGGAGGGAGGGAGGCGGCGGCGTCGGGCAGCAGCCTGCTGACATGAGCTCCTCGCTCAATCAGGACCCCGCATGTTTGTTTGCAGTGTCACGCTGATGGAAACAGGCCTCGGATGCTCAGTTTTTTTTTTTTTTTATCTGCTTTCGAACCTCTCAATCAAAACAGAGTGAGACAAGGCCGACAGGAGCAGAGAGGAGCAGGGAGGAGCAGGGAGGAGCAGAGACGCACCAGATGTAAACACCCGGACGCGTGTTTAATTCATCGGCGCGCTGCTTTCAACGCTACCTGCGTGGCCTTCTCCAGGTCCAACCTGGTCTGACTGATGATCCTCTGGGTGTCCTGCAGCTGAGACTGGAGCTGGCTGTTTTCCCTGGTCAGCTCTTCAAACAACTGACACACACACACACACACACACACACACACAACACAACACGGACCATAAATAGCAACTACCAGTGATAGACGACATATTTCCACCGTGGCATTTATGAAACCCGCCCATCAAACCTTCTTATAGTCCCTGGAGTCGCTGCCGCCGCCTCCCTGGTTTATGTCGTTGCACAAGAAGTTCGACCTGAGGAGGAGAGGTCAGAGGTCAACTGCTGTGAACGAGACTGAGCCGAGGGACCGAATGGAGAAGGGGAGGAAAAGAAAAAACAAGGAGGGGGCAAAGGTCGTACCTGGAGCCTGAGTGTCTCACTGTCTGTAAACAAAGAAGAGGAAAAACATGTTAGAGAGAAGACGCACGTGCACGCACACACAGACACAGACACAGACACACACACACACACACACACACACACACACACACACCTGTGGATCCAGCCCACCGCCTGGAAACTCCTCCTCTCCGCTGGGCTCGTTGTCGTCACTCTGCCGAGGCGCAGACAACAAACAAACAAGTCGTTAGGTTTTCTCCTCCGTCACCTTTGACCCCAGGCCTGCCGCTCCCCCATCGACTTCCTGCAAGGTTCTCAGCGTGTTTGGTGTCGGTGGCTCCCGGTTACCTCTCCGCTCCTCTGGGCCTTTCTCCGGGCCCGGGCCTGCCTCCTCTCGCGGCTCTCCCGGGCCCACCGCTCCGTCTCGCTCTCCCCCGTGCCGGCCTCCGCATCTGCAGCCAGGAGAACAGCCGCTAAGCATTCCAACCGGGGGAACAGGAAGTTGTAATCATCTTTTTTTCCCCTTTTTTTTCTCTTTGTATTTCTGGGCACCTCTCTTGTCGGAGGCCTGAGGCCGCGACGTGGTGCCGGCCGGCTGCGTGAGGCCCAGCAGGTCGGACTTCTGCAGGCTGGCGATGCGAGACCTCCAGCTCACTTCCTGCCAGGGACACGCACACGGATTCCGCCGTGAACACACACGGATTCCAACCACTGCGTTACGCCCGACGTCACGTTGACACTTCCAGATCGCTCGCTCACCCCTTCGTCGCCCTTCTTCAGCTTGGCCTCCTTCTTCTCCTCCTCCTCCTTCTTCTCCCTCCCTTTGTTGTCCGCCGTCGTCTTCATGGTCTTCTCCGCCTCCTGCAGGTCCGTCAGCGTCACCCCCTGAGGACCAAGAGAGAGAGAGAGGAAAGACGTTGATTTTTGAACTTTGAAGCGTGCACGTGACCTCGGAGGAGGAGGAAGGAGGCGACCGTCCGTACCTGAGTGGACCGGCGGGACTGGCGTGCGTGGCGGGAGCGAGCTTTCCTCTGAGCCTCCGCCTCCTCGTCGCGCACCGGCGTCAGGTAGGACCTGAAGGAGTCGAGGGTGGCGTTAGATCAGTGGCTCTCGACTGGCGGAGTCTCAGGACCCACATTTGTTTTCCTTATCACGAAGTGATGTGAACGCTAGCTCACATTCTATAATTTCTGGTGAATACATTATTCAAATTAATGAATTGTATTGTGTGCCTTTCAAAATAAATGTCCAACATTTTCTCTTTAAATATGTATATTTTGAAATCCCTTCTTTCTATCATGTCTTGTAAATAAATTATTGAAACGATTGAATTGTATTGTGTGCCCTTCAAAATAAATGTCCAACATTTTCTCTATAAATATGTATATTTTGAAATCCCTTCTTTCTATCATGTCTTGTAAATAAATTATTGAAACGATTGAATTGTATTGTGTGCCCTTCAAAATAAATGTCCAACATTTTCTCTATAAATATATATATTCTAAAATCCCTTTTTCTAAAAAAAAAAAAAAAAAAAAAAAAAAAGTAAACTGTCCAGGAAGTCGCAACCCCATCAAAATAGCTCCGTGACCCACTTTTGGCTCACGAGCCACCAGTTGAGAAATGCTGCCTTAGGATTCATGGCTGGCCAGGGGTTAGAGGTCAATACGAGAAGAAGGAAGCGGAGGCCGAGCTCTTACTTGCGCCTCTGCTTGCTCTCCTGTTCCCCAGCAGTGGAGCCCTGAGAGTTGGAGGTGGTGACGGCAGGCGGATCCTTCTTCTCCGTCTGTTCCTGAGGAAGTCTGAGGAGTGGGAGAGGGAGGAGGGGAGGGCGAGTATGTGACCGGTGAATCTCACGGGCAGACGAGGGGAAAACGCGCATCAACACTTGTGTGCAAAGCTGGAGCACCTCGCCGAGGAGACGTTGTTCAGATGACCGGCGGGGGTCACGGCGGGGTCATCCAGTCTCTTCCCACTGTACGATGAGCTGCACGGACACAAAGACAAAGGGCTCTTTCGTCTGCCTTCAACACTGCAGCGGGGGGGTGTGGGGTGGGGGGTGGGGGTGCTGTGACTCGGCGACAAACAGAGACAAACAGCAAAGATGCAACGAGCAGCAGTGAGCGGCGAGCGGCGAGCAGCAGTGACTGACCTGTAGAGCAAAGAGGGGGTGGAGCTAGTGAAATCATGTCCATACTGAGTGTAGTGGCGCCTGGTGTAAGAGGAGCTGCGGCTCAGCCAGCTGAGAGACACACAGACAGACAGACGGACAGACGGACAGACGGACAGACAGGCAGAGAGACAGTCGGATAGACAGACAATTGGACAGACAGTCGGACAAACAGGTAGACAGACAGACAGACGGACAGTCGGACAGTCGGACAGACGGACAAACAGGCAGAGAGACAGTCGGACAGAGGGGCAAACAGACAGTAGGACAGAGGGACAAACAGACAGACAGTCAGACAGGGGGACAAACAGGCAGCGAGACAGACAGACAGACAGATAGAGGGATAAACCGTCAGACAGACAGCGGGACAGACAGACAAACAGACGGACGGATGGACAGACAGGCAGTTGGACAGAGGGACAAACAGTCGGACGAGGACAAAAAGACAGACGGACGGACAGGCAGGCAGACAGACAGACCGTCAGACACGGACAAACAGACAGACAGACAGAGGCGTGGGTGTTGAAATATGCAAACCAAGACATATTGCAGTTTGACAAGCACTGAGCTCAGCAGGGTGCCACAGCCCCACCTGTTGGTGGAGTTGTTGTCGGGGCTGCTGTCGGGAATACTGAAGAGTCTCCTGGTGGGGATGGGCGGGACCCGGGCCATCCTGGGCTCCTGGTGAGGAAGGAGTTAAGGTGGGGTGAAGGACGTTGAATCGGGTGGAGGGTGGAGGGTGGAGGCAGGGGGCGCCGTACCTTGGCCTCGGCCTCGGAGCTCAGCCGGGGGCTGGAGGCGGAGCGGGTCATGCCCAGGCGGCTGTCCGGGGGTCTGCTGGGGTCCTGGTGGGCGTCGCCCAGCCCTGCGGAGCCCAGGGTCACAGAGCTGCCCGCCTTCCTCAGGGAGGTCCTCCAGGAGACCGGCGCCTCAGTGGACGGGGCCTTGTTCAGGTCCTGCTGGGGAGACCAGCGGAAGTGCGTTGGCACAACGAAGCACCACAGTCCGAGGCAAGAAAGTGTCGCATCGCATCGCATCGCATCACATTGCATCATATCATATTAGGGCTGTGGGATTCATCGACTTTAAATTGAAATCAGATTTATTAGTCAAGACGATGTCCGAAAAACGGAAAATCTTAAAATCGCCAACTGAGTCGAGGCGCGCCAGTGGAATGGTCCTTTTTTAATTTTTTTTTACAAAATGTAAAGGTTTTATACTTTATTCATTCATCGTTGTTCAAGATGATAGAAAAACCTCTTATTTTTAAAGTGATGTTTGGTGAAAAACAGTTCGGGTTGTCACTTTATCCACAGGGGGAATCATTTGTGCTCGGTTCTTAAGTTTTCACCTTATTCCCAAATAAGGGAACTTCCTCTTTGTTGATGAAGAACCTCTTCATTTATAAAGTTAAGTTTGGTGAAAATGAGATTCTCACTTTATTAATCCCAAGGGATTCGTCTTTGTGTGGTCAAGAAGACTGTAAATGTTGTCACTTTACTGAACCCAAGGAGGATTTACAGTATCTTTCAGTTGCACTTCATTCCCAACAGGGAAATTTGTTTGCTATTTTTCTTTAAAAATAAATATATAACATTTGAAATAATTTATTCCATTGTGTTTTGTAGTTTTACAAAAAAAAAAAAATCAAAATAGAAAATTGATTTTTCAGAGAAAAAAAAAATTGGGATTTTATGTATCATATCATATATCGTATCATATTGCATCATATCGTATCTTATCGCATCACAATAGATGGTATCTCTCTTCCCCAGCTGGGAGCTGGTGTGATGAACAGTTGTTGGTTCTAGTGTTGAACCAACAGGGTCACCAGGTGTGTTCCTCCTGACTAGAGTTGGACAGAGAGTCACTTGACTGACGCAGTGAGCCTCTGTTTACAGACATCTCCTCCCTCCCTTGTCCCTCCAGCAGCAGCGACCCTGGTGCTGCTGGCTGTGTGAGAGCGCTGGGCTGGCGGGATGGAAGGTCTGCCTGAAGCCTCCTCAGCCCCAATTTGTCTCATCGGTGGAACACAGCTGCTTCTTTACATCTGGCTGTTATTTTTAAAGCAGCGCTGGGTGACGTTGGCCTTGTTTGGTCAGGGTAGTTCTGCCCCCCCCTCCCTCTCCCTCTCCCCCCCTCCAGCCTCCCAGCTCCTCCGCTTGGGAACCAGCGCTCCCAGGCCGCAGCGGGTTCTCTTGTTTATCGAAGCGGGGAAAATGGAGGGTTCCGAGTCGGCCGCTGTGGGAACAGCGGGTTGGTTACCTTCTTCGCTTGGCTGGCGGCGGCGGCGCTGCCGGTCGACATGGAGGTAGGCAGCAGGCTGCTGGTGTTGCGTTTGTTGTTCAAGTTGTTGATGAGCTCTCGGTTTTTCGCTTTCTCTGCAAGAATTCACACGAATAAACGAACCGATCGATCAATCAGCGGGGAAATGGCGCCCTCGGAGGGGGAAAAAAGACAATCCGGGCTCCGCCGCGAGGCTCCGCCTCTCACCCGACTCGGCGTCGCTCTCCGATTCGCTCTCCTCCTCGGAGCTGGAGCTGCTGGAGGCCTTGGCCTGGCCGGGCGGCGCCGCCTCCTCCTCCTCGTCCTCGGCGGGGCCGCTGGGCAGCGGCGGGTGCTTCTCGCGCTCGTGCAGGCAGATCTTCTCTTTGCTGCTCATACGAGAGATTGAGGTCCTGCGGGGGCGGGGCCAAGGCAGGGTGGAGGAGCAACAACAGGTGACATGCAAAGGGGGTAGGGGGAGGGGGGGGCGGAGCTGATCAGTGAGGGCGCTCATTCCACGTGCAGCCAATTAGAGCGTGCATGCGACACGTCGGTGGGTGGGTGGGAGGGAGGGAGGGAAGGGGGTCACTTCCTGTGACTCGTTGCTGCTTCATCACCGCGATTCTCAACGGTCCGCTGGTGTCAATTGGGAGCGACGCTCTGGTGGTGAACCAGCAACCGGCACGCGCTCATTGTAACAATATGAGTGTAAAGCACAAAGAAAAAGAAACTACTGGGTTCAAATATTAATGTGCACATCCAACATATGCACATTAATATTTTAGGTCAGATCTTTTTTTTTTTTTTAAACTTGTCTGATGTGAATAAACCGGTGCAGGTGCAGAATCTGTCCGGGGCTGTGGAATGTGTCCGGGTTCTTACGGCAACTCTATTAGGACAAACTACATCGCGGTCGGATAGACAGATAGATAGATAAATGGATAGAGAGTTATTATATTATATATATATTTTTTAAAGATAGATAGATAATCACATTCTATATATCTATATCTATCTATATCTATATATCTATATCTATCTATATCTATATATATAAATATATATAATAGATAAATAGAACGAACGAATGATACATAGATGTCTATGTATCTATCCATCTATCTAGCTATCGTTTGTTCTTCCGTTTGTTTGTTCAAACGCAATGTAGTTTGTCGTAATAGAGTTGCCGTATGTGACGTCGTCGGCAGTCGCTGGACCTACGGCATACGGCAACTCCGTTAGGACAAACTACAACACGGTCGAATGAACAAACGGAAGAACGATTGCCGTAAGACCCCGGACACATTCTGTACCGGCACCGGAAACTGATTTTGAATGGTTTCTCTTTTTTTGGGGCGGGGGAGGGGGGAGTAACTCTGCATGCAAACTAGGAGGTAAACTGGGATTACTGGGAGCAGTGCAGCATCTGCCCAGACACGCGCACACACACACACACACACACACACACACACACACACACACACACACACACACACACACACACACACACTGGCACTGACCTGCGTGGGCGAATGGGTACCATGGAGATCTGCTGGTTGGTCTCAATAACAGGACTCTGTTTCTCCTTCTCGCTGCGCAGCTGAAGATCAATATAAACAGAAAAGGCATAAACACACCCGGCTGTTACTCACGCCGGCCGGCGCCTCGAACACTCGCCATGCCCGCGCACACACACACACACACACACTCACGGCGTTCTGCTTCTTCTGCAGCTCCTCCAGGGTGTCCGCCAGGTTCTCGTCGGCGACGTCCAGAGGCGTCTGGCCCTGCGGGGGGAGACACGAGGCGCTCAGACGGGCGAGCCGAGCGGAGGAGGGAGAGGAGGGGGCGGGGCCTCACTCACCACGTTGTTGACGGCGCCCATGTCGCACATGTGGTCGGCCAGCAGCGAGCACACCTCCTCCTGCCCCCAGTGGGTGGCGGCGTGCAGCGGCGTCCAGCCGTCGGCGTCCCGGCTGTCCACGTCCACCTTGCCCTGCAGCAGCACCCTGGGGGGCGGAGGGGTCGAGAGAGGTCAAGAGAGGTCAAGAGAGGTCGGGAGAGGTGCCGACACGCTGCTGGCGTGGCCCCGGCGCTCACTTCAGGACTTCGATGTAGCCTTTGGCCGACGCCACGTGCAGCGCCGTGGCCTTGGTGTTGGGGTGGGGCTTCAGGGCGCCACTTCCTGCCAGCACCGCCATGGCGTCCTGGAGCATGATCCGCTCCTCCTCCTTCCTGGCCTTGTCCACGTCGATTGCTGCGCGTGCACACACACACACACACACACACACACACTTTATAGCTCCATAATATAAGACATTAGCTGCGTTTCCATTAGAGATTTTTACAAAATAAAAGCGATATTTCTAAAATTTCGGCAAAGTACAGTTGCGATTTGTTTGCTTTTGCCCGTTTACCTTTGTTTGCTGTCAAGAATGGTTGTTAGATTTTTCTCTTTGATGACTTGCAAAAAACATTCCGTCTCCTCCTCCGTCCAAACACAACGCACCATTTTCACTCGAAGCGAACTGGTCACATGACAGTGTACGTCACGTCAGCTGACGCACAAATGCGAAAAAAGTGTTTCCATGACGCTTTTGCGATATACCTCCATATCAATACGTTTGAAAAACCACCTCATGAGAGCGTCAAAACCTTTTCGCGATATTTGAGAGGTTTTTTTTTTTTTTAAATTTAGGCGTTTCCATTGCTAGGTTCTGAGTTGCGATATTTTAGTTTTGCGCAATTCCAGGGGTAATGTAAACGTAGCTAGAGACAGAAACACAACTATCTTTGCACATCTGCTCTTGTTTGCTTGTTTGTATTTAAATTGACTGAATGTTTTTGTAATTGTATAGTTTTATTATAATTATTTTTAGGCCATCACCTTGTTTCTTGATCTGCTCCTTCAGGAGTCTCTCCATGGCGTCCTCGGTGGCCACGTCCAGAGGAAGCTCTCCCTCGCTGTTGACCGCCCCGACGTGGGCGCCGTGCTCGATCAGGTACCTGCCAGAACAAAAACACAGATCCGTGAGAAACCAGAGGAACAGCACCGGGCTGGTGGCACGGGCCTGGACCAGTGCCACGCGACCGCCACCGGGTGGCGACTCACTTGGTGATCTGGATGAAGCCGCAGGAGGCGGCGGCGTGCAGGGGCGTCCAGCCCTCGTTGTCCCCGCGGTTGACGTCGCTGCCGCTCTCCACCAGGAACTGAACCATCTCGGCGTTCTCATCGATGCAGGCCTGGCGAACACACACACACACACACACACACACACACACACACACACACACACACACACACACACACACACACACACACACACACACACACACACATTTTAACAGTTGTGCTGCATCACAGGAGTTTTAGTCAAGCCCCCAGACTCCAAGATGGCAGCTCATTCATTTCAATGCAGTTGCTCACCCAGAGCATCGGCCGAAAAAGTTTTTGACTTCTGCATTAATGGGCTCATAGAGCATGCAGAGTAGCGTCACTTCCCATCATGCGTCTGTAAGTCACATGATCTACTTGGCCAATCAGAACGATCCTGGAGAAGGTCACTAACGGACACGTCAGGACGCAGCCAATCAGAACGAGCCGAGACACAGCAGCACGTACGACATTGCGACGTCACGCTGGGAATAAACTCTTTTCTGGTGATTTTCTGGCATTCATGATTTTTTTAAACAACTAAAAGACCATAACTGAAAAATCTACAATTGACAGATGTGATGTGAATTGTGTTTCAGGTCAGAGTCGTCCTGTCAGCCGTTTTGAAGGCGTTTATTTTTGTATTGTGGTCTATGGGAAAAATGCTTTTTGGACCCATGGGATTTTTTTCCTGCAGTACCTCGAGTGGCCACTGGGAAAAGAAAAAAAAAATCGGTGTGCCGCCATATTGCCAGTCCAGTATCTAGTTCTTATAATACATCCATGGTTTTAGTGGAAATTCTCTCAGACAAATCTCTGAGAAATACAAGCAAAGAAAGAAGATCTCAGAAAGCACTGAACTTTTTTAGCAATTCAGAATACAACCGGACCAATCAGCATCGTTTGAGGAAAAAAGAGGCGGGACATTTTGCCAGAGTTCCGAAGAAGGACACTAGCGTGAGAAGAGCGAGTTGTTTTTTCCCTCTGCGACCGACCGGCTTTGGACAGAGTTCAATTAGACTGCGATAAGCATCAGCATGCGTCAGGTGTCGCCTTTTTGCAGAAACGCGTAACAAGCCGACACACAACTGAACGAGAATCTTTGAAGAAGCTGAAACAAAAACAGTCGGTCTGAGACTTGCAGACTGTAAACTGGCCTGAAGTGACGTTGAGGAGCAGTGACGCAAGTTCCACAGCGAGACCATTTAGCCGCTGGTCCTCAGGCACAGAACCCAGTCCCGAGACCAATCCCATGAGTAGCTCATGTTTTACAGCTCAACTATTATTATGGGATGCGTCGCTTCAGTTTTTGTTAATTTGGGGGGGAAATAAGAACAACCAACCAGCTCAAACCAAGACAAAAAAAACAACCAGAAGATTTCTTTCAAGTGAAACGCAAAGACTTGGATTCTGGATCTTTTACTGACTCGTCTTCTGAGAGAGCAGGAGAGAGTGTGAAGGGTGTTTAGGTTGAAGTGAATTAACAGGTTGTTAAAAAAACACTTGGACAACGTGAGGAGCCTTTCAAAAATACTTAATTATTGCTTAAATATTTAATTTAAAAAAGAACGAAAAACAAACATCCAGAAACTTCAGCGATTGTTTTGTTGTCGCGATGAATAAAGTCGGCCAGTGATGACCGTGCACAGGTTGGCACCAGACATACCACAAAGCACAATGGTCGGAACACTATAGCATTAGCATTCATGAATTTTTTTTTTACCAATTCATTTCAATTAATTTTGAAAGACACATTCTTGGAGGGCCGTCAGCTTCGCGAGCTGAGAACAAAAAAAGACCCAACACGACTCGGTCTGATAAAAGACAGACGAGACAGTTTCTGCTCACATTCAAACACTGCGAGCCGAGGCCACATCAGTCAAAGGTCGGCACTGACAGCGGGCGTGTGTGCAGCCGACAGCAGCGCGTCCGTCAGGCCGACTTAGGCCACCTCCTTGTAAGAGGCTTTGAGCCAGCTAATCACGGCGCCGCTGCTGCGACGAGTCTCCGCCCCCTCCGTCATAATACAATTAGCCCAGGCAGGAGAGGGCGGCGGCTCCAAAGTGGCGTCGCCCTCTGCAGCTCAATGAATGAATGAATGGACAGAGGGCACTTCTGGCACCCTGGGTGACACACACACACACACACACACACACACACACACACACACACACACACACACACACACACACACACACACACACACACACACACACACACACACACACACAGCAGGCCTCCCAGCAGACTACAACAACGCCTCATCAAGTGACTCATTGTGAACGTCGGCCTTTTCGACAACGGCAGCTCGCGCCGTTCCAGGAATGTTTTCCATTTCTTCATGCGAAATCCCCAAAGTCCCTACAAAGAGGGGTGAGGAGGGGGGCAACGACAAAGAGGGAGAAGGACGGTCAGCGAGGAGGAAGAGGAGGAGAGCGGAGCTTTGGATGAAGAGGCTGGAAAGTTTTGGAGAGCGAAGGAGGGCCTATATTTAATTCTGGTCTCCAGGCAACCATGCAGGGGGCGAGGGGGGGGTTGGGTCCGGGGGTGGTCCTGGTCCCGTGTGTGTGTGTGTGGGGGGTGCGGGGGGGTAGCCTGGTGGATCACCCAGCGTCCTGGCTACTGGTGCGAGCCGGGGCCAAAGAGGGGACAGCGGCCGCCGCTGCTGCTGCTGCTGCTGCTGCTGCTGCTGCTGCCGGATGACATCAGCGAGCGAGGGGGCCGGTCAAGACACTCAGTGGAAAATTGGAAGACGTCGTCACGTCACTTGGAGGGGGGAAAATAATAAAGTGAAGCCACAGCCAGCGGCGGGACGGCGGAACAGCGATGTGTTTATGATACATACGAAAGAAAAAAAAAAAAAGGAGCGGGAGGGAAGGGGAGGGGAAGGGGGGAAACTTCAGGCTGGAGGGGCGGCTGTGACAGTGATGCTGTCCAGACTGCTCCGCTGTGTTATGACTGAAGTTCTTAAAAGCGGAGGGAAGCCAGGGAGGGAGGAGGGTGTTGGGGGAGGCTGCTAGGGCCGCAGCGGGGCAGGAACCAGCGGAGCAAGGAGAAGCTGCAGGAGGGACGAGCAGCGTCCGTCCTCACAGCTCCTCCAAAAACTCCTGGACCAGTTTCTGTTTTTCCTTTCCAGTGGAGCAGACCCCCAGTGGAGCAGCTTTGCATGATTAAAATAAAAACATGAAGAAAAAAAAAAATATATATATACATGAAGTTCTCCATAACTACAGAAATATTAACATTGAAATTAACATTAACACATTTAACAGCAGAGGTAACCCTCCCAGCTGGGATTCAGCTTCCTGTTTGGAGGGAAGCCACAACAAACAAACAAACAAACAAACAAACGGCGGTCTCAGGTGGCGGAAGCAACACCTGCCCTGGGTAGAGTCACTCCAGGGAGGTTTCACTACCCTTTGTGAGGTCATGACTGTGCAAACTGTGAGTGAGCAGCAGAGCAAAGGAAGGAAAGTAAAGGACTTCTCTCACTCCTGGGTTAGTTCACCGCAGGAAAGCGACACACACACACACACACACACACACACACACACACACACACACACACACACACACACACACACACACACACACACACACACACACAACACGGGAGCTTCAGCAGCAACGCCGAACCCCTGTCAAGGAGTACCAGCCCACTTCTGACCAAAAGTCCTCTTATGCTCGACACAAACACTCGTTAACCAGGATGATCAGGTGACTAGCGTGTCACTGACAGCCCGACACAACACTGACTCTCTTGGTGAGAAGATGCCTTCAGGATCCAAACCCTCCTGGATGGCAGTAGGAATTAAAAAAATAAATAAATAAATAAAACTCAGCCGACGGGCCAATGAAGTGACCGTGGCTGCGGCCGCAAAGAGCACCAATAAACACCGCAGACGGATGTCAACGCGATGTGTTCGCGGTTCAGCCGGCTGCCACGTTGAAAAAGCATCGACTTTGCGAGGTTTTCTGTAGTTTTTTTTCCCCTCTCCAACTCCTCCGACTCCTCGGTTAGCGGTTCTCCGCCACGAACCAGCTATAAAACTTTAGCCGCTAGCTTTCGCCGCGGGCTGAACAACCAACAGGCGGCCGAGGCTGCACGGCTGCGAGTTCCGCCTTAAAGCGGGATAAACTTTTTTCCCCCTCTACCTGGTGAAGCGCTGTCAGTCCGTCAATATTGGCGTGGTTGATGTCGGCTCCCTGCCGGAGCAGCGCCGCCACCTCCTCCCGGTCCCCAGCGGAGCAGGCGGCCATAAACACCGCTCCCTGCGCGAAGCGGACCTTCGACCTCCGCGAACCGCCCGGGCCGCCGCGGCTCTCGGCGCCCGTCCGTTCCGTCTCCGAGCCGAGCCATCGCTGCAGCTGATCCTGCCGTCGCTGTTTGGCAGCTTCGGACCGGGAATGGTCAGTGGCCGCCATCTTCCCTGGTCTGATTCAGCTCATGGTACGAGGAGAAGCGGGCTGGATGGGCTGGATCGAGGACTCCTCCAACCCCTGGCTGCGCCCCCTGGTGGGCGCTCACCGGAAATGACTGTTGAACTTCATGACGAACTTCTGGGGGATTTTTTTTTTTTCAGTGCTGCGTTTATGTACTACTCTGAAATCCCATACTCCGAACATATAAATGTGTTTTCAGACTTATTATTATTATTATTATTATTATTATTATTATTATTATTATTATTATTATTATTATTATATTATTATTATTATTTTAAAGTTAGGGTCTAAAATAAAAAAGTTATGCACTTCCATAAATAAGACGTACACGAGGAAAACTGACATAGTTCTTTTTTTTCCTTTCGTTGTATTCGCTTTATGGACTGCACTACTTTTATTGAAATTATCATGTTGTGTAATACTTTTATGGGATGAATTTTCTTATCATACAACAGCGACACAGAGTTCATTTCACGTAACTGATTATTTGGGACTACCCTAAAACACCGCAGTTCTCCATATATGTCCATAAGCATCGTTAATTTTATGACCATACATTTCAACAATATCCAAACTCTTTCAGCAGTTGGCAGTTGGCCTACTTTGTGGTGCCTGCATTTACAAAGTCGGTGCTGTCAAACTTCAAAAACAAACATACAAACACAAGCAGACCAACATAACCTCGTCCTGAAACCTCCTCTTATGGACTTACGGAATGCTTGCCATCCAAAAGTTAGAAGCAAAACCTGTTATTTCAGTTAGCAGGCACAAGCCCTTTAATTTTTTTTTTCCTCCCCTGAAATCACTTAAAAGGTATTGTGAAGTGTTGGCACAACACAGCGCCAAGGTAAACATCGCTGTTGTTTACAGTACCGGCCAGAGACACATTTTATTATTTGAGGGGAAACGCGTTAGGACACGGGATGCCTTCAGGGAACCGGGTTGGCGAGCGTGTGCGCCTCTACTGTTGACAGGACGCTACTGCGCCAAGGGCTTATTTACTCGTCGCCAGTAAATCCTCTTTGTCTCTGCGGCCCCTTTTGTCGCCATCTGTCTTTTTTTGTCATTAAGTTACGTTAATAGTTGTTTGTGGTTCAGAGAGGAACATGAACATGACGCACGACTTAAAAAGGCTGGTGAGAGACTTTCTCAACTAAATCCTTGACACTGTCGACTATTTTTGACATCTACAAGAACCTTTCAAATACATCAAGTAGGAGGATCATCACAAATGCAGCATCTCTATGGTATCATAACAACATCACAATCGATGAGCGTGTCCTCAAAGTGCCCTCCACTTTGATTTGTCACTTTGATTTGAGACACGTGCACGCTGTTCCCTGCTCTGTGTGCACAGCGCAGTGGGTGTACTGTGAACGCCGCTGTTCATTAACTGATCTCTGAGAACCGACAGCAGAGAGAAAAACATCCACAGCATCACAAGCGGTAGTTACTGTTAAAACAGAAGAAGCCCTGTTTATTCATTAATGGCATGAATGTGAATCCCTTTAAAATGTTTTGAACTCCTGTTTCGGTTTCAGCAAAATCATGGCAGCACACACTTTTTTCTTTCGTAAATCAGAGAACAAAAGTAAAATAATTCAGAGAAAACAGAAGATCACAAATCTTGAATTGAAAAGAATAATACCATAGAAATCCGTCCCTCACAAAACAGAGAAAAAACGCTATCGAAGAATCTCACAAAATAATTATTCAAGTCAATTATTCACATAAATAATGAGGCACCATTTGGACAATCAGCGTGAAACAGCACTTTGACTCGTCTCTAAAAGGCAACACTAAGGTGCCAATTATTCATTAAATAAAAACAGGTTTCCTTTAGGTACATTTCTACAGCAATGTACAGCGCGAGTTAGCCTCAAAGCTGCAATTACACAACATAAAAAGTCTATTTAACACAAATTTCTTGAATTAATTTCTTGATTGGCACACGAAAAAAAAACAAAAAAAAAAAACCTTATAAAAAAAATGACTAAAGACAATGACATTCACATTTAAATACACATACATTGCATTGACACTTGCTTCAGAGTAATGGAGTAACAAACGGACTGGTGCAGTCCCGTGTTTTCCTTCTCCGTGGTCACACCTCATCCCTCAAACACACTGGCTTTGCACCACACCTCTTTTTCTCACCCTCCTCCATGCTTGCAAATGACTGTGAAGTGCACACATCCTCACGTTGGATGTAGTTCTGCATTAAAACACTTACACAAGTCGTGCAAATCACTTAGATTATTGCTCCATCCAACCCCAGTGCAACTTGGTTGACAATTCCCAGACAGCTAAAACCTTAAAAATTCTCACAATTAAAGCCGGCTAATATTAGACTCAGATTGACTGAAGGTCTTGTTGGGTCTGGGGCCAGTATGTTGATTGGTCCGGAGGCCAGAAACTCTCGGAAACCACCTTTACATCGTGAGACCCTCTGGGGATGAGGTGACGGCTGTGGGGCGCTCGGCCGACGAGACTGGGTTGGCTGTGAAGGAGCCCTGCAGGTCCATGTTGAAGATCAGACCTCCGGACAGCAGCTGCCTCTTGTACTGGTCGAGGCGCGAGAAGGCGTCGAGGACGGAGGAGCTGCCGTTGTTCACCCAGGTGGGAAACAGGCAGCTGGACGAGCCAATGTGGGACGTGAGCGCCTGGTAGTGGTGGAGCTCCAGCTGGCAAGAGAACCTGCGGCGATTAGCATTAGCATTACAGCACGATGGAGGACGTGGTTGGCTT
>CM020513.1:5642500-5685000 GCA_009823395.1 Thamnaconus septentrionalis | reverse complement strand
GGCCTGGCAGAAAAAACAGTTCTAGTTTCCATTTTCACGGGAAACGCTAAAGACAACACAGAGTTGCGAGCGGGGGAGCCGGGGAGGGCAGGGCCAGGGAAGGTCACAGGTGAGTTACAAAGAAAGAAAAGAAAAAGAAAAAAAAAAGGAAACTATGGCTTCTTGTGATTGAAGCTGAGCCTAATGATTAACTTCAGCCGCCATGCGAGCGGGGGAAAAATAGGTTGCCGCTGTAGATTAAACGTGTGGTGAAACACACATGGAGAGCGCCGACTTCGACATGTGCCGCTGGTTGACTCACCACTCCTTGCAGCGTTGGTGGAATTAGGCCGCAGTACACGGGGATGAAGGCGCTGCACACACACGCCTGGTGTGAAAAAAAGTGACATGAAGATGTTATTTTGTCCACGAATAAACTTTTTTTTTAAATTACTTATTACCAGGTCATTGACCCTCATCACAGGTTTCACTAACATCATCCAGAGAGCCTCAGCACACAAACAGACAGACCTGCACCAGCTCCTCCTTGTTGTTGAACTGCGACACCAGGACGTTCTCCCCGTCCGTCACTCGCGTCAGGGAGATCCCCAGCCGGCCGCTGGCCTGCTGGTGGCAGTCGGCGGGGAGCGTGCGCCGCAGCATGTGGCGCACGATCTTCACCAGGTTGAAGGAGGGATGCATGGGTCCCAGGAAGCGCTTCCTGGCCTCCTTGGACACGTCGATGATGCTCGCGCCGGCCTCTCCTGAGGAGGTGGTTGAGTGATTAACAGGAGGGAAAAGAAAAAAATAATCTAATATTTGGATCGAGGTGTTTGGGATCAATAATTCCTCTATTCTTTGGCTTTGTTTTGTGATTAAACGTTTGAAATTTTCTTGGAAATACAGGTATTACTCAGAAAATTAGAATATCCTGAAAAGGTTGTTGTATTTCTGCAATTCAACTTAAAAGGTGAATTTGACATATTATATAAACGAATAATAAGCAAATCAATATATTTCAAGTTTTTATTTCTTTAGATTTTGCTGATCAGGTCTGGCAGCTTAAAAAAAAACCTCAAATTGTATAATAATTTTCTGAGTTTGTGGGTCTGTGGTTTTAATAAGCTGAAAATCTTAATCAGCAAAGTTACAACAAGGAACCGCTTGAGATATGTCAATTTGCGTGTAATGGCTCAATAAAATTTGTTGGTTTCATCTTTTATGTTAAATTGCCAAAATAAAACAACTTTTACTTGATATTCTAATTTTTCGGGTAGTGCCTGTAGTTGCTAGTATGTTTTGAATTTCTCACAGTAATTGCTTTATAGTAATACAGAAGATGCATCCTGCATAAATACTCTATTGTGTGCACTGACAATAACCATGGCAAAACTATTTCAATAAAGTGATTATACCGAACCAATTAATAAGTGCGTGTCACTACTATTGGCAACTTTTGAGTGTGACGGTTGCACATTCACGCACCAATGGTATGTTATTGTTTATCAACAACAAAACATTTATACACCATAAAATATATTACTAAACAAAATGACCGACAGACGAGACGTACCGAGGCACACATCAGTAACCAGCGCCGTGGCTGTCAGCGCTCCGGCTGATGCTCCGTATATGTGCTTGGCGTGATGCACCAGGAACGGCGCTTGCTCCACCAGGCAGCTGGCGACGCCGATGTGGTAGATGCCGAGGAAGCCGCAGCCAGCGAACGAGATGTTCCACGGCGAGTCCAGGGGAAACATGCCGCCGGCCGAACGTCCGGAGGGTCGCTCGCTCGCTGTCGACGAGGCAAAGTTCAAACAACAGCAGGAGCAGCAGCAACAACAACAACAACAAAGAGGAACTGACGCCCAAACTTTGCCGATGCTGTCCTCTTTACATGCCGACACCGACGGTGTTTTAACTTGCTTTAGCTAACGAGTCGCTTTACGTCGTTTAATTCCACTTGGCTGAAAGTACAGCAGCTCCCTCCCTAAATGTGACTGTGGTCAGTTGGACAGGTGCGCTGACCAGAACCCGGTACTGTGTCAGTCAGCGAGAGCGAAACACCCGTGTCTTCCCGGCCCGCCCCGACACTTGTTTTTCCTCCTCCAACCCTGTTAGCGTGATAGGGTGCAGGGCGGAGGCTAAATCCGAGCCGTCCAATCACAAGTGAGGGGTTAACGCCAATCCGCCCAATCAAAAGTGAGAAGAACGGACTACGTCACAGATCAGGCTGCTGCTGACACAACTTGGCTGAGGCTGAGGCTGTGGCTGTGTCTCAATTCAGGATCTGCATCCTTCGAAGGAAGCGTCCTCCGTCTGAAGGAAGCGTTCTCCGAAGGACCCGGCCGAGAAGGACGACCCAAAACCCGCCTCCCCGGTAACCACACGGGACGGTCTAGCCTTCGGTATTTCGCCTGCGTACCCCGTTCCCTCCTGCTGGCCATGGAAATGATTTTTAGTGCACCCCTGTTGAGACCCAGCCACGGTCCTGCTGGCCAACCCTGGAAGTGACGTTTTCAGGGTTAGAAGGATACAGACCCTGAATTGAGACACAGCCGATGCAGCCTGTGTCTCAATTCAGGGTCTGCATCCTTCGAAGCATGCATTTGAAAGGAAGTTGCGTCATAGCACTGCGCGAAGGCTTGTCCCAATTCCCGAAAATCCGAAGGACGCTCCAAATGCGTACTCGGAATGCGCCCTACTTTTAGCCGATTCGAAGGATACACCGCTACTATCCCTGAAATTGCGGCATCGACTGGCAAAGACACGACATATAACGACATTTATTTGAAAATGGTTGGATGGCGAACCAATGGTTAGCTTGATGGTATGTAAACATCACTTCCAGGGTTGGCCAGCAGGAGGGAACGGCGGTGACGCAAGCAGGAAATACGCCGAAGGCTAGACCGTCCCGTGTGGTTCCCGGGGAGGTGGGTTTTGGTTCGTCCAAAAGGAAACGTTCTCCTCGGACGGGTCCTTCGGAGAACGCTTCCTCCTTCGAAGGATGCAGACTCTGAATTGAGACACACCCCAAGTCGACGAGCGGATCCAGCTGCTGCTGCTGCTGCAACTGTCATCATGTTTGACCGCGGAGAGCGACGATTTTCGGATCGTCTCGCTACATTTATCAGGATTGTTTGAAAATAACTAACACGTTTTATTGGCTTGAAAAGAGTTAGTGGAATTCACTGGAACATTCTGGTCTGGACAAACTTTTATCGCACAGACAAATATGTTGTGTTCCAACATGTTAACGATTTTCTCACGATGGATCGATTAAGCTCACTTGCAGCAATCGCTCCATGTTTCTCTGGGTTTTGTTTATTCAGATGACATCAGCTCTAAAAAAAAAAAAACGACAAATGTTTACCTAGTTTCTAAAAAGTGATAAAAAAAAACCTCTGAAAAGAAAATGCGCAATCTATTTGTAAAGGTATTTTATTACCACATTAGGCTTCAGATCTTACATAATTTTAATGACACTCAATCGTGTCCCTGGGTAAGCTTCCCTTGTTTAAAATTAGGCTATAAAAATACCTCACAAGATCAAGGTCCTGTTGACGAGAGACTTTAAAGGATATAAAACTGACTGGTTATCTTGAGCATTTCAGATGGTAAAATCCTCAAGCACAGATTGAAAAGCTGGGGTGAGTAAATAATGAGAATGGTAATAAGAGTTCAGATAGTTTGAATAAATTATTTTGAATCTTGTTGTAATGCTTATTTATCAACGTGTTTTTGAAAGAAAAATTAATAACTTGATTTCTTGTCAAATGGCTCCGTAATAAATTCACATATGAAAATTAGGGCTCGAATTGCGCTGTAGCTTTTATGTAATTTCATTCTGGAGAAAAAAGGTTCTCAGCGTTGCGTCCATGTCATATGACACTTTGAGTACATTCACGCCAGCTCCTCGAATCACATTCATTCATTCATTCATTCATTCATCTTCTATACCTGCTTATTCCTATCCAGGGTCACGGGGGTCTGCTGGTGCCTATCCCAGCTGTCTTAGGGCGAAGGCAGGGTGACACCCTGGACAAGTCGTCAGTTCATCGCAGGGCCACATAGAAACAAACAACCATTCACACTCACATGCACACCTACGGACAATTTAGAATGTTCAATTGACCTCACATGCATGTTTATGGAGTGTGGGAGGAAGCCGGAGAACCCGGAGAGAACCCACGCAGACACAGGGAGAACATGCAAACTCCACACAGAAAGGTCCCAGACCCGGGCCCCGGACCTTCTTGCTGTGAGGCGGCAGAGCTAACCACTGCGCCACCGTGTCGCCCTCCTCGAATCACACACGAAACAAATCATTCCTCCTGTCAATGCTTCAGCACAACAAACAAACAGCAACTCCTGGCGGCGAAACTGGGCAGTTGCAGTCAACGCACACGTTGCAACATCTGTGCCGCCTCCTTTGGCGGGATCAGCGTTTTGTGCGCTTGGTTTGAATTGCGGAACAAACCAGAGAGGCGGGCCCCTTTTCTCCTGCCTGACAGCGAAGGTTTGAGTCGTTGCACCGCTCGCCGGCACATTTCCGAAAATAAAACAATGAATTATCGTGACGCAAAACTTTTCCTTTCAAATCATGAAGGACTCGCGGAAGTGCTCCAGAGAAGCGAAGGGAAGAAGAGATGTGTGGAGTGGAGTGGAGTTCACCTTGAGAAATGTGTTAGTCAGTGTAGTGCATCGTATTAGAACGCAGACCCGCTACAAGTGAAATACCGATTTCAATAAGAAGGACGGCAGAGGTACATTATCGTGTTTTTGTTATGCTAACAGTGAAGACGCGTGCATGCTAGCCTTGTTCAGCAATTAGTGACACACCACCTTCAAAATGTCTCGGAAGCCACTAGTCGTTGCTTTTTCTCAGTTATTTCGCTCTGCATGGAGATTGTCAGACGCATCATTTAGCGTGAGGGACACAGAAGAGGTCAGTGTGGGGTTAGCTCAAAGCAAGCACTGGTGTTAATGGACGGCAGAAGCCCGGCGGAGGAGCAGCCAGAAGAAGCTGCCGAGCAGGCCGTGGACAATGTGGCCCAAAGACTCTGGGGAGGACTTTCACCGGAGGGCGTCGAGCCGGAGTGGGATGCTGCTTCCGTGTCTCCCTCCAGCCTCATGGACACCTGCGGTCCCTCCATATCGAGCTGCTCCTCATCCTCCTCCCTCTCCCGACCTCTTCCTCTTCCTCATCCACCTCCATCCTCCTCCTCTTCCTCCTCATGTTCTGGCCCGGCTCTGCCTCCGCCCTGGCACCCTTCTGTTGAGCTCTGCGCGGTGCTGACCGACACCAGGCTGACCCTGGACGTGTACCAGGGGGGAGCGGCAGGCCTGCCTCACCTGTGGAGGTCCGTCCCAGAGCAGCTGAGTGGGGTCCGATACCTGAGGCTGGGCTCCGAGGACGAAGAGAGCCTGAACCAAGCGCTGGGAGTTCTCCACCGTCTCCCCCACCTGCGCTCACTTGCCATAAGGGGTAATGACATGTTTATTTGATTGTCACAGGGTTAAATGCAGGTCCTTGGGCTGGAGTTTGGGATGGAAAATAAAGGTCTGAAAAATTGTTCGATGTGGGACAGGGATGTTAAGAGTTAATCGATTATCGATTCATTCGATAATTGATAAATTACACGGGTAGTTAATATCATTAAAAATAGGGAAATCTGATATTATCGGCTTCCTGATATTATCGGCCGATAAAGGCATTAAAAATTAATATCGGAAAATATCGGTAAAAATATGACTGTTAAATTTCTCCCGAATTTAGTGGTCATGCCAAAGAATGAATTCCTCGAATTTTCTGGTAATAATAAATAGTAAATATCAATACTTACTTGTCTGCTACACTTGATGTCATCAAACCGCATCGAAGCATAACAGCAAACAACGTGCGCGTTTCAGCAGAGTGGTTTCAGTGGTGGCTGGCTGCTAACAAAATAGCTTGTTCGTAACTGACGACATCGTGCGGGACATCACAATACAACTGGCCATAATGTGTTAATTCCACGACCGCATATATCGGTATCAGTTGATCTCAGTTGATATCGGTAAAAAGGTCAATATTGGACATCGCTAATTAAAACTGTAGTGGCAGGAAAGAGCAATTCACCTGTAGATACTGTGTTGGTCATAATACACCTGGAACAAGTTACTTTTAAACAACTTAAAAAAAGTTGAAATGTGACTCATTAGAAGTCAACTTAAAGTCAGAGGATAAATGTTTAGGGTGTTTTTACTGTTCTCTAATGTAAAAATGGGTCACATTGGATCCTCAACATTATTTAAGGGTTAAATAATGTCTTCCTTACGCATTTTTCATTGTGAAGTTCAGGTTCTCAGGAAAAATCACCGCTTATCAATTAATCGTTAATCGATCGATAAGGTCAATCAACTAACGATTAATGAGTTCATCGACAATTTGCATCCCTAATATGGGACCTTTAAAACCTTCACAAAACACTAAGACAAAGCATGCAAAATATATGTTGTCCGGTTCCCAACGTCCCTACTGACTTTTTTACACTGTGTTTCCAGGACACTGTTTCTATGACGCCAGTGGTGACCCTCTACCTGGCCTCCTCTCCGACCTGCCTGCCTCCGTCTCGTCCCTCTCCCACCTGGTCCACCTGGATCTCTCCTTCAACCAGCTATGCCGTCTGCCCGCCTGCATCCTGGACCTGCCCGGCTTGTCCTCCCTGCTCCTCTGTCACAACCGCCTCTCGGCTCTGCCCGCCGACGTCAGCCGGCTGTCCTCGCTCACCTTCCTGTCCCTCCTGGGGAACGAGCTCGTCTCTCTGCCGCCAGGTTTGGGTCACCTGAAGGCCCTGCAGACGCTGGATGTCTCCCACAACCTCCTACAACAACTGCCTGATGAAGTTGGCTCCCTGGAGACTCTCACAAAGCTGGACTTGTCCCATAACAGGCTGAGGAACCTGCCGGAAAGTCTGGGTGAGGCCGGGAGTGAATGTCCAACTCTGTCATAGACGTTCACAGTGTAACCTTGAAGCAGCTGAATCAAAGTTTTAGGCCTGTCAGCGTGAACGTGTCAAACGCGATTAATTAAATGCAATCCATAATGCGTTCAATTTTTTTATTCGCATTTGGTTCTGGTGTGAACCTAGCGTAAGCCTTCTTGTCCCTTTTGCTAACCTGTAGTTGCCCCCTCTGGCCGATTTCTGGTAAGAAATGCTTTACTTTATGGGGTTAAAACTGCCTTGAAATGCAAAATAAAAGAATTTTACACATGCGATTCAAACCGCGATTAATCGCAATTAACTATGAAGATTCTGCGATTAATCGCGACTAAAAAAAAAAATCATTTGACAGCCCTACTAATTTTAAATCCTGCTGATCTATCTTGTCAAACTAGACACACATTTTTTTTTTACACAGTACCCACTCGTCACTCCATTTCAAACCGTGATATTTTGTTAATGAAGCCCTTTATAAATCATCCATTCCACAACTTTGAATTGTGCCGAGAATACAACAAGGGCACACAAAAGTTGCGTGGATCCTTCAGTGAGGGACCGTGTCATTAATCAACTGGATTCATCATGTTGTGGTTTAAAAAGCAAACTCTCGACCTTTGTCTCCTAGGGTCTCTCCTGTCGCTACGGGAGCTTCTCGTCCACAGCAACGATCTCCACCTGCTTCCCCGGAGTCTGGATAAATTGCCGCAACTGAAAATAGACGCGCGTGACAATCTCCTGGGACGGCCCCCGACTCCGCCTCCTCTCCCGCCCACACCTGGTGAGCGCAGAAGTATCAAGACATTAAGCTGACTATAGCCGTATAGCCTAAGTTTGTGCCACAAGATGAAGTCTTCCCTGTCATTTGATTTTACCAGATCCCCGGAGACAAAGATTCCGGAGTTGCACCTGAGCTCTGATCAGCACAGGTAATAGGCCACCTGTAGCCAGCACACATCTTTGATTTTCACACCTCTGCGGTGATTTATTGTCCACGTAGACACTCATGCTCCTTTTGCCCCTCAGTTTCAGTGTTACGTCTGCGGGCTGTCATGTGTTTCTCCCAGGGGGGGCTGAGCTGCTCTTCCCCCCAGGCTGCGTGGCGGCCCCGGCCGAGCTGGAGTGGGCGAAGAAACGGCCAAGCCGGAAGCTGGTCCGACTGGAGGAGCATCACGTCCTACTTAGCTGTCCTCTGGAGCTCCTTCCTCATGAAATCACATTTCTGAAGGTGTGGGAGAAGTTATCAACCACCACAACAACTACATGAAACTCACGTATAAGTAATAATACTGCCGCAGTGTTGAATCTACGTGAGAATAGTAATAAACTTTGGATGTTATGATTTTGCTAAAAAATGTAAAATCGGTGTGTGTTGGTTCTAATTCAGCAGTATCTCAAAATTGTCCTTTTGAAATGGGCCACAAACGATTCACACACCTTGTATCAGGCCAGCGGGGGGGCGCTGTGTCAGTGGTAGCGTAATATTTTCAATACTCCCTTGGATCCTTAATTGTGGTGGTGTCTCAGGACGAGGGGGTTCACAATTAATCGATTATCGATTAATTGTTGATTAAGAATTTAATCGATTCAATTAAATCAGTCGCAATTAATTGAACATTTTTTACACGGGTAGTTAATATCATTATAACAGTGTAGTGGCAGGAAAAAGAGCAATTCACCTGTGTGGTGATGGTCATAATATACATAGAACAAGTAACTTTAAAAATAATAAATAAATAAAAAAAAGTTGAAATGTGACCCATTAGAAGTCAGCTTAAAGTCAGAGGATAAATGTTGAGGGTGTTTTTACTATTCTCTAATGTAAAAATGGGTCATATTTGGCCCTCAACATTGTTTAAGGGTTAATTAATGTGTTCCTTACACATTTCCCATTGTGAAGTTTAGGTTCTGAGGAAAAATCGCGCTTATCAATTAATCCTTAATCGATCGATAAGGTCAATCAACTAATGATTAATTAATGAATCGATAATTTGCATCCCTACTCAAGACATGTTGACCCATGTTTTTTTCCTTATAATGAAGTTGCAACCCAAATTTATTCCCCAGCACTAATATTTATTCCACGAAAATGAAAACGCCAGCCTTGTTTCTCTCATGTCTAGTAAATAAATTATTGAAAATATTGAATGGCTAAATAAATGCCCAACATTGTCTTTATAGATATATATTTTAAAATTCCGCTTTAAACCACCCACCCAATCAAAACAGCTCTGCGACCCAAAAGTGGGTCGTGACCCACCAGTTGAGAAACGCTGCATTAGGTCCACTCAAACTGCTGATAGTATGATTCTTTTTCCGCTGTAATTTTCACGATCAACGTTTTATCACATGTCAACCCGTTCAGCCGGTGGAGGTGTGCGTGCCGTACCACCGGTCAAAGAAGAGGGAGGTGCTGGTGCAGAGGTTTGACGGGACGTCCTGGGACATCCTGCCCACGGTGCTGCGGACGGGCAGCGAGGGCCACAGCAGTCACCCTGGCGGACGTCCAGCCAAGGTACAGCATCAGTGTTGTCATTTTTTTTTCTCCGTTGTTGTTTTCTTTGGTAGTGAAAAAATGCATCACGACATCAGTGTCTTGTGGCCCCTGCAGCTGGCCTGCTGTGCCGTGCTCCACTTCTCCTGGTTCATGGTGGTGTCCTGCCCAGTGAAGGACAGCTGCTCTCTGACTGCAGCCGAAACTCTGCTGGTCTCCTCCGCTGACCCGGGGGTGAAGCTCCGCTTCCCCCCTGACTCCACCCTGGGGACCCGCAGCATTACATTACAGGTAGCCAGACGGTTCAGTTTGTTGTGTTTTGTTTTTTTTTCCTCCTGTGGATTCTGTAGTTTGCATGATTTGTATTATTTCTTTATTTTTTGGAGGTGTTGCAAGTGTCCGTCTCAGAGGTGCAGGCTCTGTGTGAAGATCCTCAGGCCAGCGTCAGCCCTCTCCTCTGCCTCTCGCAGAGTTCCCACTCTGACTTCCTGCAGCCCATCAAAGTTCAGATCCCCTTACCACCTGGAGTCACAGGTATCAGAAGCAAAATATTGCTTATACTATTGGAAACGACGGGGCCTTTCACACCAGAGCTGCTTGGTCTGGATGAACTGTGGCTTCCTCTCATCAGCATATAAACCTCATATCAATGAAAATAATATGACTGTGTCCTTTTTTAAAAGGTCCGTTTGTTTTCTCTGCTCACAAGCAAACTGTAGTTAGTTGTGGTTTGAGCTAAGATCCAAACATAATTGCACCCAAGTGCAGCGAGCACAACTAAATCAGCACCTGTGGCCTGCAGTGGTGCGTATAATGAAGGTGGGGATGTTGTGCTACACGCTCCTTTGGTTCATCCCAGGCCCCCAGAATCCAAGATGGCAGCCCATTCATTTCAATGCAGTTGCTCAACCAGCGCATAGGCTGAAAAAGTTTTTGACTTTCGCATTAATGGGCCCATAGAGCATGCGCGATAGCGTCACTTCCCGACATGCTTCTGTAACTCATATGATCTACTTGGCCAATCAGAACGATCCTGGAGAAGGTCACTTACAGACACGTCCAATCAGAACGAGCTGAGACACAGCAGCACGTATGACATTGTGACATCACACAGTAAACTCTTTTTCTGGTGATTTTCTGGCCTTTATGAAAAAACATTGTGTGACAACTCACACAGTAAACTCTTTTTCTGGTGATTTTCTGGCCTTTATCTTTTTTTGAAAAAAACTAAAAGACCATGAGTGAAGTTCTTGTAGTCCATCCATGGTTCATTTTCCTACCAGAGCAAACACTCTAGGTGTGAAAATGCCTTGAGTGTCCCGACCAATTCTCAAATTCCAGATATCTTTGCTTTTTTCTTTGTACCATTTTCATAGAAGTATCCCTGTATTTCAATGTGTCTGAGAATAATGTCCGTGTTGCTGCTGCAGGCCACAATGCCGACAGGTCCTGTCTGCATCTCCTGCATGGAGACCCATCTGCCCAGAACTGGACCGACGTCACATCTCAAGTGTCTCTCCAGCTCACCCATTTATACGCCGTGTTTTACATCAAAAACTTCTCCTGGTGAGCCCCTTTTGCTGTTTCAATTCTTATTCCAATCCTGCCGTGTCCATTTTCCGGACGTGCACTTCCCTCACGTGCACCTCCTCACAGGTACTGGCTGTGGTACACCACTAAGCGCTTGGTTTGTGGCACCGTACGCACGGTCTACCAGAAGCTCAAACAGTACAAAGTCCAGTTCCTGGTCCAGCAGCTGAAGAACGATCCCTCGCAAGTCGCGCTGCAGTGTTTACCGTCTAGCAAGGTTCGCCAGTCTCTCTGTCGCGTCGCCAGCCACGTGCTTCAGCACCTTATCTCATTATATGGCTGTGGAAATGCTAAACGGCGCCTTCTCCCCGGATCAGGTGGACAGCGCCCTCCAGTGTCTGTCGGAAAAATACGACGGCCCCCTGCCCTCGGATCTGTGCAACCTGCTGGAGGGAGAGGAGTTCTTCGCCGGCTTCGAGATGGGCTTGGCCCTGAAAACAGGTCTGACGTCCTGCTCCGGGCCTCTCTAGTGGTGACGTGTCTGTAAGAAATGTCCGACCAATGTGCTCCTGTCGTCCCTCTGCAGACAGTCCAGCTTGTTGGGAGGGGAGACTGCGTTTTGTCTTTTGCTCCAGCGTGAAGAATATGAAGGAAGTGTTCATCTGCACTGCTGAGGGTCAACGGGAGACAGTGAGGGGACAAGTAAGACATTGTGCTCCACAGATAAGAATGCACTACGGCTGGAATATAGCGACTTGTATTGTGTTGTTGTGTTTTCTGTCCTGGGCCGCGCAATGAAGCACAATGCAAATCTTATTTTTGCATTACGTAACAATGCAAAGGCCCGTCGGCCACGTGCTCCACAGAATGTGCATATCCCTCGTTACTAGCATGCACAACACGCCAGAGCCGCGCTCACACAGTGCTGTATTACCACGACAGGGTGAGGCCAGGAATTAAAACATATCAGCTGATCTGGCCGGCACCAGAGCTGGAAACTTGGGTTGCGTTCACACTGCAGGCGAATCTGATTCAAATCAGATTCCTTCTCAAATCAGATTTTTAGAGCTGACTGTATTTACTGTTTTTAGCAGGTGTCCAAATGGGATTTGAAACTACCACCCGAAGGTGGTTTCAATCCGTTTTTCAATCCGTTTTGAAAAAATCGGATTTCATGTGATTTGTGACTGTTCAGACTACAAAAGAGCAATCCGGTTTCAATCTGGGCGGGCTGAAAATCGGCTTTTGGCTGGCGGTCTGAACGCCGCTTTAAGCGGGACGATTTAGTGTTGGTTGGCGACAAACCCGAGCGGCTGCTTTCTCTCGGGGCCTGGTGTCAAAGGTCACTGGAGAGGCAGCAGGAGGCAGAGATAACGTGTGAGTCACAGTCCTCCCCGAATCACGACTCAGTCAAATATTATCACAGAGACGACATCAACTCGATGCAACTCCAAAGACGCCGTTTAGCGTCGGTGTCGAGAACAGAGACAAGGAAAAGGACCAACTAGGAAACAAAGAAATAGGAACAGAAGTTGCCATTTGCAGCATACAGGGACATAACTAATACATTTTCAATCTGCCAACTTGTTGCAACAATAATAAGAAAATTATTAAACTATTAAAGTATGTGTAGTAATGAAGCGGAATCACATCTTGATCTACCCACACGTCTTGAGGGACAACGTTTTGTGCGTGTACTGGTCTCCTGAGGTGTACAGTTCCTCTGCTGTTTTCACCACCCAGGGCTGCCACGTGACACATGGACGCGCCCCAAACAGGAACTGCTTGTAGGCTTTGGCCAGCTTTTTAACACCACCTTTTTTTTTTTGCCCCCACAGAATGTAAACAGGAGTAGAAAAAAAAAAAAGGGCTTGGAAGGGAAACACGGTGCTTACCTACAACCCACGGTCAACAACAAACCGTGGACCTCATAATGGCCCCGTTTTTCCTCTGTGCAGGTCGCTCAGGTCCCTCGTTCATGGGGTTTATTTGAACATGTGCACATTGGACTGACGCACAACCGGCTGGAGGAGCGCACCGAGTGATGTAGGCAACAAACAAGCCATGAGATCCATGGCTGTGATTGGCTATGATGGTTTCATGCACCAGAGTCCCGTACAAAGCGCAAGTTTTTCGCCTTTCGTTTGTTGTTTTTCTTCTCTGACTAAAAAAAGGGAAAAATATCCGGTTGTGATCAAACTGACGTAAAATTCAGATTGGAGCTTTTCAAGATGGATCTACGAGGATTTTTTATTTTATTTTTTTGCCCACTTTGGCACCAAAGTCAAGTCCTTCACGGCTGATTGGAAAAAGACAAAAGCGGCTGTTTGTGGAGAAATGCCCACCCTAAAAATCGAGGTTTTCTTAGCGTAGGATTAAAGTCACAGGAGGAACCAGTGAGGCTGCAGGAAAAAGAAAAGAAAAAGCACACAAGAGGTGATTGTAGCGGCACTGCATGATGGGGGTGAAAGGTGAAAAATTAGCCACATACTGTACACGCTCCAGACGGGATTAAAACCGGGAGCAGCTGATGGCGAAACCACCCGGCTCGCCGTCGCCTCCAGAGGAATAAAATTGGGTCCCGTGATTCAGCGTCTGCTTGATATTTGAACGGCCGTTGTATTGTGTTCCTCTGCCCCCAGGTGTCGTTCTACCGAGGCGAGGTTCCCAGTGACCTGCCGGAGGAAGTGGCCAGGAAGAGGAAGGGACATGAAAACCAGTGGCTTGCAACGTTACCGCTCAAACTTCCCGTCAGTTGCCTCATTTCCCTCTTTCTTTTTCTTTCTTTCTTTCCGTCTTTTTATTACACACCAACATCAGTCATTTTATTGTAACTCTCTCACTGCCTGGCTCATTTTCTCGTCTCTGTCGCCTGTTAAAACCGACAACGTGCCGCTCCTCCCCCCAGGGAAACTGCTCAGAAGTGACTCCTCCTCGATTATTTCAACCGGCGCCCAACTCGGAGAATAACTTCAACCTGCGCGAGGGCCAGTATCCGCCTCTGAACCTGGGCGACCCGGAGAACGGCCTGCTGACGGAGGACAACCTGGTCTGCATCTCCCGGCAGATCGGCCGGGAGTGGCAGGAAATCGGCCTCAGCCTGGGTCTGACATACACAGAGGTGGAACACATCATGCACAACAACAAGTCAGTTGCAAGAAGATTATTATTTATTTATTTTTATTATAATTCTGAGATTAGACAAGTCTGAGTTTTCGCTCAGCAGCCTTGAAAAGTTCTGGTCGGGATGATTTTCAACCCATAAGAATGTGCCCTGACAAATCAGACACCTTTGAGGAGAAAGAGGGGCGGAGCTACCGCCAGGGTCTCACTGCGGCTGCTTGTTCATCATCAACGGCACCTCCGCATGAAGTGTCAGCATCTGGTTCCGCTGGTGGGGAAGAATCCTGACCTTGGCTTTCCAAGTGTTGATGTTTTTTATTTTTTTTATATTTTTTGTGAAATTGGCTTTTTTCTATAAGGTTCTTCTATTTCAAGTAGAGACTGTAGACCTGCTTGAATGATGTAAACGCCTCCTCTGGAGTGAGGCGTGTTTGCTTTTCATGTCCGATTGTTGTTAATCTGCACTGTCGGCCACGGCCGAGCCATCTGGGACGCTGTAGGAGATTATACACAGGCCGATGCTCATCTGTCCCTCCCATCCCCCCTCCGCCTCCCACACCTCCTCTTCCGCCTCCTCCTGCTGCTGCTGCTGCTCCTTGTGCCCAGAAAACCTCATGACGCATCCGTGAGGCAGAGCACAAAGTCTGCATAAAGCATCTATATCAGGCACCATTTTATATCTACTGACAGGATGTTCTCAGGATTTATTTATTAATATTTTGCTTCCTGGTGATGTTGATTAAGAATCAGGGGCTGCTTATTCTAAATGTCTCAGGGCGTATTCACACCAGGAAAGTCCTGTAGTTCGCTTTCTTTGGTCCGGACCAAAATACAATACATCTTTTTTTGGTTTGGTGCGGTTCCTTTTCACATTGCAATTTTTGCAGGAATCCCAGGATTTGACAACAAACCCACTTGTGTGCAAAGATCGTTCAATCATTGGACAAAACGGTCCGGGGCGGGGTAACACGGTAAAATACGGAAATGAAACAATCATGGAGCTCCAGCGTGCTGCACTCGTTGTGCTCACAATGATTTTTTTTTTTCTCTCACACAAACACAAGCGTTTGCGGGAAATTTGGAACATCGGAAGCTTTTGATGCAACGTCGATTTTATGAGGAGATTTTTACCATTTTTGCGACAACGAAGACGTTTCGCAAGAACCGCCTCCTCGTTGCTCCACGCTGAACCACAGCTCGTGTTAGCCTGACGGTCCGAATCAGAACAGAAGTCGGGAGTGCCCCATTTCAGAACATCCAAGTGTCACATAAGAAAGGAGGACAGGTTCATACAAGCACATTCATAGGAAATCAGATCTAATTGGTTTTACGTACTCAGCCCATTTGGACCAGATCCTATAGAACTTTTCTTTTTCAACTTTGAGAGAATAAGATATCTTCTCCATAACATATATTTCATATACAATGAAAATCCAATATCACCAATCTCATTTTCACGTCAGTGTTTTTCTTTAGTTGGGCCAGTGTCACATGATCAATCATCCAAAATAAGCTCCACAAAACGCACTCATATTTTGCCCTGTGCTGCAGGTTAGCTTCCTGATTTAACATCGGGCCTGTTTGGAAGGGGGCTGAGGGCGGAGCCAACTCTTGTCACTAATGTAGTAATGATTTCGAAAACTCTGTGTGTGTTTTCTTTATTGCTTACAATGAGGAAAAAATGGAGCAAGAAGAAGATGTGAAGGTGGACTTTTCTTATTTTTTTTGAGCGTTCACAGTCATTAGCTGCGTTTCCATTACAATTTTTCGCAAAATTAAAGTGATATTTCTCAAATTTAGACAAGGTGCAACTCTGATTTGCAGGTGTTTCCGTTGAATGTTGTGAAGCGCATAAACTGAGATTCTCATAAAATCTCGTCCTGCAAGATTTACGAGAATTACGTTTGTGTTTGTTTGTTTGCTGTCAGGAATGGTTGTTATTTTATTTTCTCTTTGGTTACTTGTAAAAAAATATCACGTCTCCTCCGTCCAATCATAACGCGCTATTTTCACTTGAAGTGAACTGGTCACGTGACCCCCGTACGTCACGTGCGGTGACGACTAAATGCGAAAAAAGTGTTTTCATGACACTTTTGTGATATACGTCCATATGGATACGTCTGAAAAACCACCTCACGAGAACCCAAAAATCTTTTAGCGTCATTTGAGAGTTTTTTTTTTTCGAAGTTTACGCGCTTCCATTACCAGTTTTTCATTGCGAAGTTTTAGTTTTTGCGCAATTCTAGGGGTAATGGACACGCAGCTAGAGAGAGCGAGAGATGCACAGGAGAGGACCTTTAATCAATACTGATTGATGCCTTTGGCAGGGGCGACCTGGGGGCCATGGTGCGCAACATGCTCTTCTCCTGGGCCCGGAGACAGAAGAGCGCTGGCTCGGAAGCCGTGTCCATGCTGAGGTCCGCATTGATCAGCGGCGGCAGGAGGGACTTGGCCGAGGAGATCGAGGACATCGTGAACATAGGACGGGGGAAGTACAAGGAGTCTCTGAGGAGGGTGGGCCTGGAGGGAGGCCTCGTCCCCGGGTCAGAACACGGCAGAGGGCTGACCCACGCCGCCTGCAGGTGGCTCGCCTGCACTGCAAGGACCTGCTTCTCCTCCTCCTGCTGTCTTAATGAACTGTGTCAAAGAGCGATGTGATGCCGCTGCTGCCCCCCCCCCCACCATCTGATATATCTCACCAGCATTGCACAAGAGAGTAAACTGGATCAAGTGGACCAGGATGGCGGTCTGTTCTTTAGAAGTGATGTTTTAACCTGGAAGTGGAAACAACAGCTGAAATGGATGAAAAAAAAAAAAAAGCTGAAGTAAATGCGTTTTTTTCTTTTTTTTTCTTTTTTACCTAAAGCAGTATTTTCTATTCCAGTCGCAGTCCTGCACCTTTTCTGTATTTTGTCAGGTCAGTCTGCCTCAGAAAAACCCAGAACCTTTGACATTTTCACTAAGAATTGGTTATGTTGACATGGAATGGCTATATTTTTTAAAAATATTTATATCAGGTTTTTATAAGACAGACACTAGTTCCCCAAAGTGCAAGGAAATGCATTTTTTAAAGAATTAAAACCTCCTCAGGATCGCTGTAGCAGAAATATGTGGTTACAAATTTGATTATAAATCAGTTGTAAATCTTTATTTGTTATGTATTACATACTCCGTCCCAGGTAACTGTGACAAAAAGTGTTTACTGCAGTACATTTCTTCTGCCTACTGTTCAGTAATGGACTATGTGGACACGTTTTAATGTGCACTGATGATAAAATTCAAAGAATTATCATGTCAGCTTTGTTGTTTTAATTTGTTTCAACTTTATGTTTCAATTTTCTTTTAAAATATCTGTCTATTTGACCATGGTTGAGATATAATTTTTCCTCAGAGAAAATATTAGATGATTACGAAAAAAAACCAAACGGCATATACATATATGTATGCCGTTTGTTTTTATATATAAAAAACAAACATTGATATATATTTATATTTATATATGTATGTGTATATATGTATATATATATATATATATATATATGTATATATATTTATATATATACACACACGCATCACAATATAATACATATATATTATATTGTGATTAATGAATTAATGCTGACAGCCTTATATATATGTGTATATGTATATTTATATATATATGTGTATATGTATATACAGTGTATATATATATATGTGTGTATATATGTATATATATATGTGTGTGTGTATTTATATGTGTGTATATATATATGTATGTATATATATTTTTTTTTCTTTTTTTTCCTGCTGCATCATTCAACAGTATTCCTACTGAAGCCATTTTTCCCTCTCTCTCCTCCTGTTCAAGGTCATTGGGTTTAGTCGTCACTATGACGTAGACCCCCCCGCCCCCGCCTCCCCTTTACACCTGCACGTCCAAATATACCCGCAGTTCCACTACACGCCGCTAGAGGTCCCCCGGTGAACAAATCCTCTCTCCTCTGTTTTCATCCACCACCACCACCGCCGCCCTCCTTCCCATCCTCCCCCTCCTCCCCGACTGGCTTTCACTCATTCCCACCTCCGCCTCCTCTTCTCCGCCTCACTCAAAACGCTCGTAATGCCGGTAGGTTAGCCACTAGTCCCCGTCTGTCAGCTCTACCAAAAAAAAAAAAAAAAAGGAAAGGAAAGCAAGAGAGAGCAGCGACAGTCCTCGTGCTGATTCCATTCCCTCCACAGCTGGAGCCGGTAGCCAGGGAGAGAGAGAGTGCGAGCCGCTTGGATGTGGTAAGTAACGTAAAACGACGTGATGATGGCCGGCGTCTCATCCTAGAAATGCGGATGCCCTGATAACCGTTACCTGCGTGTACGTATGTGTGTGTGTGTGTGCGCTCGCGCAAAGAGATTCTACAGCCCGGTTGTGTTCTTCTTAATGCTTTTTAACGGAAGATGGCGATATTATATGCACGCGACCTCGCGTTCAGTTTTTTTTTTTGGTGTCGCCGAGAGCAGCCGAAAAATTGTGTTCGCAGTGACAAACGTGTTTTTTTTTTTTTTTTTTTTTTAATCCTGTTTTATTATTTTTTTTTTCTTTAAATGGCGTATGTTGTTCGCCAGCAGACACTAGCGTGTTTGACATGAAGGTGATGTGTCACGTATAGCGGTCAGACCTGGTCCTTGATTGTGAAATACGCTGGTTGTAATATCAGGGCGCAGGTGCGGCTGCGTCGACAGCTTTGACACTTCCATCGCATCCCAATTCCAACGGTTGTGTGTGAAGTGTGACGGTGGGGCTCCGCGGTGTTGGACAAACTAGCCGGCTGTGTGCAGTGTAAGATTAAGCGTCCCCCCCCCACCCCCCTCCTTCCTTTTCTGAAATACATGTTTCAGCCTTCATCTCCTAGAGCTGCAGTAGGTCACCGCGGCCGCCCCCCTCCGGCCGCCGGCGGGTACTGCAAGGAGTAGCGATCACGCGTGTGTCTGGATGTCGCCGTGGTAGTAAAAGGAGGGGTTAACGCCGTCACCCCACCTCCTATCCCATTGGCGGAGAGAGTTGCGGACAGAGCCTCGCTTAAACATTAACAGTCTGCAGCCAGCAGCTGAGGGGAATGACTCCCATTTGGATATTTAAATAGTTCTGTACCTGCTCTGTCAATCCTTCAGGCTACTCAAAGAGTGTTAGGCTCCGATTGAGACGTGCTCATACGCACACACGCACACAGTCTATAGGGGAATAACCTGGCATGAAGGCCAGATTATTCAAATTTCACCTCTACAGTCACTCATCCCCCTATCCATGGCCAGATTCTCCCATAGAAAGCTTTTTCAACCCATCTCTTTTTTGAATTAAATTCTTTATTTGAGCATAAAAAACACAAATACCATAAATAAAATAAGAAAAAGAAAAAAAAAACAATACAAGCTTAATACTCAAAAACAAATATCCAGAATCCTATTCCATTCACCTTTCACCTGCATCTCCATCTTGAGGTTCTACAACTGATCACCTTAGTCCCCCCCCCCCCTTGTAACAGATGTCAGGATGCTGATGTTGCAAGCTGAAAGCAAACTCAGGCCGGCCAGTTTGGCTGAAACTTGCAGAGTGCTTTTGCCACGTCGCGGCTCACCACTGGGAGCCGTTGTCACCTTGCTCGCCTGGCATGACAAAAAAAAACCCCAAAAGAAATCTGACGCGTCCGCTGATAATGATCGGCTGAAGGCTCACCCGGTTGCCTTCCACCTTTGCACCAAATACTTTCTGAGTCCTCTTCGCCAGATTCATGCGTGCGACAACGGACAGATAATCTTCGGAAACCCCTCTGCGAGCAAATGAATGAAGGAGTTCACAGGGCATTGGGGTATGGCAGGTTATATTCAGGCCGAGCGGAGCCGTCAAGCATTCCCGCAGCCTTTGAAATAATTCATGAGGTGAGTCATTCCTCGGGGTGTAGGATGACGTCCTTTGCTTTCCGGGCCGTTGTGTATTTCTGGCACTCGTTCGGCAAACGACACGCATGCAAAAAGAAAAAGAGAAAGAAAAGCGGGGGTGGGAAGAGGGGGGCTCGACATAATCTGCATGCGGCAGTGCAGCTGGAATTATGCGGGAATCCCGCCGCCATCCCAGGCTGTGGGAGGACAGTCGCCCTCAGAGGCCTGACTGTACTCTGCCCGCTGTAACCAGACGCTCCAGCGCTGCTTCTATCCAAGGCCAACCGGATGGCCGGGCTCACAGTGGCGTTATTATTGTGGAGTCAAGGCTGCGGGAAAGCCGAGAGTGAGGATGAACAAGAGACGGGCCTATTGAGAGAAAAGCCGGTCATCCAGGGTTACACGAGGTGCCGGTGAAGGGACCCAACCCTCCCTCGCGGCGCCCTGAATCGTGGCCGCTCGTACCTGGCGGCGGGTACGGGTACGGCCGGCCACGTCCAGACTGTCCAGACTTTTTTGGAAATGGAAATAGAGATTGCGAGCGAGCCATCTAGAGAGAGAGATTTATTAAGTAGGTATTAGGGCTTTATAATCCCGGCTGCCGTGCGGGAGGAGGAAGGAATCATCAGATTTATCCGTGACACCACAAATTTCATCCCGTGTTTCCGCCGTGCTACACGCTGCCACAAATAGATCGCGTCCCACTGAAGAAGCGGCTTTTTCGCAAAGTGGAAAATGGCCGGCGCAGCTGTCGTGATTGTTTTGCGAGGTGAGAGTTGCGACGCAGCTGCCGGGGGCCGAGAACTATTTAAAAACCCCCCGGCAGAGACGGTCGGTCGGTCGGTCGGTTGCCTCCCCTGAAGTCCTCGGAATCGCTTCAGCCGACTAGATAGCACTGGTAGTGTGAAGGCAGAGAGTGGAGGATGCGCGAGTGGACAGATTGTGTTGTGGATTTTGGCTCTTTGGCTGCCGAGGCTGCTGAGAGAATCACTCCGGAGGCGGCGGAGGCCTGCAGACAAAAAGCCCAGGGAATTTTTTTTTTCCCTTTCCTTCTGTGTGGCGAGAACAGAAAACGTCCCCGGTGCTCCGTCTCAGGAGGCCGTAACCATGAGGTGTCATCACGGCGTTTCATCCCACAACGTGACATTTTTTCTGTGACTCTTGAAACACGCTAAGTGCTGCGACATTGTATTTTATTTTTTTAAACTGTTTCACCCGTGAAATCTTGCGAAGGACAAAAAGACAAACGTGCACCAGTTTATGTCAGGGTGAGTGCGCAAACAATTAGATAGCGTCGCCAATTAGTCGAACGTGCGCACCTCTGGGACTGTGGGCGGAGCCAGAGTACCTGCAGAAAACCTGCAAGCTCCATTTTTGCAACGAAGCACCGATATGATTTAAAATCCATTTCGAGTCTCCTGCGATCCTCGATCATCTTGGGAGCGTGTGCCCCCCCCCCTCCTTCTAACTGCCCCTCCTTGTGTCCGCGCACTTCCTCTTATCGGACTTCAAACTCGGCTCCACTCTGTCAGCGCCGGGGACCTTTACTCTGTCTGGCAGTGCGGGGACGGTCAGGTGGTCCAGGAGGAGCTCTGATCCAGGAGGTGCAGCAGTCTCCTCTCCTCTGCTCTGCTCTGCTCTGTCTGAATCAAAGGCCAGACTCCAGTAGTAGCAGTGTGTGTGTGTGAGTGTGTGTGTGTGTGTGAGTGTTTCCAGGGGAACTGTCCCTCAGCAGGCCCTCAGGTCGGTCACTGCTGTCGTCGCAACTCATTGGTTATATTAAGACAGTGTTTTTCAACCACTGAACTGCACTGAAGTCTGCCGTGAAAAACTATCCAATTTTACAGTCCGTCTAAAGAAATAATACCATCCTATTGTGGAGTGCTTTAAAAGAAATATAAGTCTATTTACTTGCCAGGATATCAGCTTTGTGTGCATCAACAGGCCCAGGTCGAAATAAATCAAGAGACTAATATTGTCATTATTAGGATTATTAGGCTTACTGTCGAAAAATTGCTCAAAAAAAGGTTGAAAAGCACCGCATTAAGACGTGGGGGGGGGGCATATTTGCACGAGGAGGATCGCCGTCTTGGAACTGTCTCGCCGTCAAACTGCAGGCTTGAAAATCCGCCAGGCGTGTCAGTGGCATTTGAAGGTGTTGACTCGCCAGGTGCGAAGATCCTGCCGCCGGAGCCGCTGTTGTGGAGGGAGAGGTGCTGCAGGTGCGAGGCGCTCTGAGGCGGCTGTCATGTCCCCGCAGATACACCGCTGCTGTTCCTCTGCAACCGTTATAGGCGGGCGGCAGGTGCAGACCAGAAAACTCTCGTAAATGAGCCTTTCCGTCTGGCAAAATGGGAGAAATTCTGTCACTTGACACCTGCAATTTTGAATGTCGCCGGCCGATGTCAGGTAGGCGGGGGGAAAGTGTCCGCTTTGGCCGTTACTGTAACAACCAACCAATTGAATACAAATGAAGCCCTACAAACGGGCTTCTGACAGTCATGATGTGACGTTGCGGCTGCCGGTGCTTCTGCCGGGCCAACGGTGAGGTAGCCGGCGTGACGTGGGGGCTGCAGGAGCGGCAGCAGCCAAACGTGTCGTCAGCGTGCGGCTGTTCCAGGAGGTGACACGGCTTCTCCCCGCAGTGCCATCAGCGTTTTTTTATTTAGTCAGCCATCCGTCATGCACTTTTCCTGCGAGCGAGCCATTATCCAAATATTAGCTTCACGCCCGATGCCTCGGCCAGTCACATCACCCAAGCGCAGAGTGTGATCCGGCCGAGTCGAGTCGACGCGGTCGCTGCAGATTCTCCCGCCGGAAAACACGTGAGAGGTTTTCTTTGAGAGGCGCCCCCCCCAAACCCTCCAGAAAGATAATTGAGCTCTTCCCATCTGAAAGGACCCTCTCGTCCTCGTCGTCACGGAGACGCGGATGTTCAAAATGCAAAGCTGGCAAGAGATACATGCTGACAGTGTTAAAGTAATCTTCTCCCAGTTGGAGAATTTAGGAAGTGAGGACGAACTGGCACTGGTTCTCACTCTCATTTCCTCCTCTGCTTAAAACACACGGTCATTCAACCCATGAATGTAGTCGCCCGAGGCTTTGGGTTTCAAAACACCGTGAAATTTTTGCACGTGCTTTTTTTTTTTTTCCCTGCACGACCCGGACCGATTGGCGTGCTTTGGGGCGAAAGGGGCGGAGCTACGGCCACAGTTTTTCTGCTACTGGTGGTGCGAAGAGTGTGTGTGTGTCTACGAAAGAGGACATACACAAAAAAATGTTACAGGAAGGAGATTTTTATTCAAGTTTCTCGACATTTTCGACATTCGCGACATTTTGACTTACTTTACGTTGACATCAATTGCAAAATTTCGATTTTTTTTTTTTATTCACGAAATTTTGTCTTTTCATGTCAACTTCATTCTAGAAATTTCCACTTTAATCTTGAAATGTAAACTTTATTCTCGAATTGGAAACTTCTTATTCTATCTTAATCTTTTTCTCTTCTTGTGGCCCTAATCCTCTTCCGTAGTGTGTTGGTGGCTTTTCCCTGCTGCTGACTGTAATTAAACTCCGCCCATCATGGCAGTTTGTGTCGCCCATCGCACCAGTAGGGGGCGTCTTGCTGCTAGCATTGTTAAATTTAACCGACAGAAGGTTTTGTTACGCCTTCCTGTTTTTTTGTAAGAGTCGTCCTCTTTTGAAAGGTTATCTAGCGCACGCTCTCAGATGGAACTGTGAAATAATCCTGCAGGATTTGCGAAACGTTCCGTGCCGGCGTGGTGGGGCGCGAGTGTCCTTGACGGCGAGAGCAGCAGGGTTTATTGCCCCATTGCTCTGGTTGCACCGCAACAACAACAATAACGGCGCCGCGGGTCAAAGGGCAGAGCCGTTATCTGTGCAGGTCCCCAAGTTGCACAACCTTCCGCCCAGTGACGGAGCTTATCTCCCGATTGAAGGCCTGACTCGGAATTCTTCTTCGCACTTTATTGTCCTTCTAATAAAAAAAATCCTGTCTAAGCTTTTAATGTGAAACTAGACTAACGACTAATTATCTGACTATGAATCCTAATTAAATGGAGCAGAGCAGCACGATTCGTCGATTTTAAAAAAAAAAAAAAATTCTCGTCGACTAATTTGCACTGTGACTATGTCGACTAATCGCGGCAGCACTGAACGAGACTAAACTCAAAACTCAGTTTTTATTGTTATTTTTGTCTCCTGCGGCGAGTCCTAAAGGACCTGCATCCCAGGGTCTGCTGACAAGCGATGTCACCGTCCCAAAGTGCCTGCTGGCAGCAGTTTTGTGCGCAGGCTGCGGTCGCGATGACAGCAGCAGCGGCAGCGGCGGCGGCAGCAGCGGCAGCAGCAGCAGCATCCTCGTTAAACAAACTTGCGGGCGACCGTGCGGACGAGATGGAGCGGACAAGTCAGCGCCGCCAGCTCGGAGAGCAGCGCAAGGGCGAGATGTCACTTTGACCGGGTGACTCATCCACTGCCGCCGCCGCCGCCGCCGCTCTTTACCAGCCGCAACATCCAGCAGCCTGGTCCTCGAGCGCGGTGTTGTACAAACCGAGGCGGAAGTCGGCAGCAGGAAGTCATGAGACAAACTGAGGAGGCTGGCCGACCTCCTCTTCAACCTCCTCCTCCTCCTCCTCCTCCTCTCTCATCTTACGCCACCTCCTCCTCCTCTCCTCCTTGGAACCAGCGGAGGGCCTCCAGCTCGGCTCCAAGGCAAACACAGCAGACCGCAGCTGCATTCACGGCCTCATACTGTCAATGGAAACACAAACACCAAGGCGGGGGAGCGGGGGGGACGGAAAAACACGGAACCAAGAACCAAGAGAAACTCAAAAGTCAGCGAAGAGATGAGGGGAAGGAGGCTGCGGAGTCGTGACTGGGGGGAGGAGGGAGACGAGGAGGCAGGTTGCCCAGCTGTGATTGGTCGACGGAGGGGGAGGAGAGAGTGTTAAAAAAAAAGGGGGGAAGTGGAGAGAAGCATCCTCTCAGAAGTAGGGCGCGCGGCAGCGGCTGATTTAGCTCGATTTCATCTGTTCGCAAGGACGCGATTGTTTTTCAGCTGCCAAAGCAGCGAGAGAGAGCGAGAGATAGAGAGAGAGAGAGAGAGAGAGAGAGAGAGAGAGAGAGAGAGAGAGAGAGAGAGCCTCCTCCAGCGGCTCCAGAGAGAGAGGCCGCAGATAAAAAGATGAGTGCTCAAGGACGCTCAGGGAAAAACAGATGTTGCTGGTGATCTGAGATTTATTCCGACGGAGGCCGAGCTCTGATTGGCAGAGATCTGCTTCTCAAGAGGCGCCGTAAATTCTTGGCCGATAAAAAAAACGAAGGACCTGCAACAGACGAGCGACATGGGCGAGCATCTTGTGAAAACAAATGATTTCTTCTTCTTTCTTTCTTTCTGTCTTTTTTTTTTTTAAAGGAACAACCCTTGAAATCCAATATCCAGTCACTTTTATTTCTTCTTCTGTCAGCCTGCAGCAGCTTCTCCCTGCTGCGATCACAGCAGAGACCAGGCCGACTGAGAACGCCACGTTGACTGCTAAACCCCCCCCCCCGCCCTTTTTTCTTTGGCCCAAGTGCTGTTGAACGTCAGTGGGCCGTGCAAACCCACCTGAGAAGCAGCAGTGTGAGAAGGCACACACACCAGCCTGTGTTGCCTCTCACTGGAGCTTTTTTCTCTTTGGAGCTCTGAATTCTGGGAGGGAAAGTGCTTTTCCTGAGAAAAAGTCCCTCCACTGCAACTGACAGAGTAGCTTCGTTTCCATTAAAGTTTTTTTTTTTTTTTTACAAAATAAAAGCGATATTTCTAAAATTTTGACAAAGTACAATTGCGATTTGCAGGTGTTTCCTGCATTGAATGGTGTGTAAGCCGTAATTCTCGTAAAATCTCATCCCGCGAGACCCCACTTTGAGGAGGACGGGGGTATAAAACATTTTACTATAAATCTGCATTTCGATGTTGTTTGCTGTCAAGAATGGTTGTTATATTTGTCTCTTTCAATACTTGCGAAAAAAAAGTGTTTCCACGGCACTTTTGCGATATACCCCTACATCGATACGTCTGAAAAACCACCTTATTAGAGCGTAAAAACCTTCTTAGCGATATTTGAGAGGCTTTTCGAAGTTTGGGTGTTTCCACGACCAGTTGTTTTATTGCGATATTTAGGTTTCGCGCAAATTCCAGGAGTAATGGAAGCGTAGCTAGTGACAGTGAAGCAGCTCGGTAGTTTCTTGATTGCACTTTGGTTCCCATTGAAAAATGTTGCCTGTCCTACAACGGGAGGATGGCATCGGTCCGACCTGCCCTACCTTAACCGTACCCGTAACCATAACCCGAATGGGAGGTCGGACTAATGGGGCTAGCTGCTGCTAGCTCCCTGCTGGCTAACTAACTGCCTTTTTATTTTTCTAACGTAGATTTTACACGTACATTTTTCTCTGCCTAACCTGACATAACACCACCAAGCAGTACATGGAACATAAATGACTGTTTTTCATGCAGTCTGACTCTGGTATTGCAATTTTTTTCCGTGCAACCCGACTCACTGCGTGCTAAAAAGGTTTCAAACTCAGCTCAGATCCACTTCCGCTTTATTTATATTATCCGCTAGAGTTCACTGCAATATCCTCTTTTCACTCGAGTGCAAAGGCCTCTGTTGTGACCAATTTTGATTGTTCGAAAACCCGTCTCGGCATCTGCTCGACTTTTATACGTTTATTTATTTGCAGTTTTCTTTACTTTAATGAGTCACTCCCGTTTCCTCGTGCGGCAGATTGAGTGCGAAACAATAAAACCGGCAGTAATAATCTCATAACCTTCAGCCGGAGGAGATAATGCGGGTTGACAGATTAATCTTTGATAATGAAAAACTATGACCTGTCACAGCTCAGTGTTCATGAGTTTACTCTATGCGTGTGTGTGTGTGTGTGTGTGCAGATACGTCCTCAGCAGACACAACAACTGCACTGAGAGGAGCTGACAAAGCACAATCACACCACCGCCGCCACAGCCTCCGCCGCCGCCGCCGCCGCCGCCGCCAGGGACATCAGCAGACACACGGACAGGAGCAGCCGGGTCTTCACATAAATGGCTGACAAGCAGATCAGTTTGCCTGCCAAATTGATCAATGGGGGGATCGCCGGCCTGATTGGAGTCACCTGCGTGTTTCCCATCGACTTGGCCAAGACGCGGCTGCAGAACCAGCAGAATGGATCTCGACTCTACACCAGCATGTGAGCCAGGACACTTGACCCTTGACCTCTGACCTCTGACGGAGTCAACCACGACCTGACCATGTGTGTGTGTGTGTGTGTGTGTGTGTGTGTGCAGGTCAGACTGCCTTATTAAGACCATCCGGTCGGAGGGCTATTTTGGGATGTACAGAGGTACGTTTGTGATTGAAAAAGCTGAAATTTTCATTTTTTTAAATTTTTTTCACTGTGGTGTCATGACTCAAAAACAATGACCAAACGTTCATTATAATGTAAAACTGACATTCCATCTACTTCATTGCAATAACAGACACTCACGTCCCCTACGGTTCATCCTGTGCCAGTTTGCTTTGTGATGTCACAAAGGGCACAGATAGCCCTGGGCTAAGCATTAATGTTAAGCAATGGATTTTTAGGGGCACAGTAGAAATGTATCATACAATGTGTTCAAGCTGCTTCACTGCACTCTGGGATGAATAAAGAAAAGAAAACAAAACACTCTAACATTATTATTATCATGATTATTGTAATTTTATTGCTAATTTTATAGCAAGACCACCAGCAGCGATGATAAAAGGCACCCAGTAGAACAATGCAGCTGCTGCCAAACAAGCAAACAAAGTGTTCTTTCTTAATCTGATTGGTTTGCAGTTATTTATTTATTTATTTATTTTTTTTAAATCTCAGCAGGAAACATTTAATTTGAGAAAAACTGTCTCGTCTCGAGGGGAGAAAGAGAAACACAGGTCGCTCGCTCTGCTCCATTAGAATGGGCAATTACCTCCAGTTCATCTCCACCTGATCCTCCCTCTCCCCCCCACCCCCCCCTCCAGGAGCGGCGGTGAACTTGACGCTGGTCACGCCGGAGAAAGCCATCAAGCTCGCCGCCAACGACTTCTTCAGGCATCACCTCTCTCAGGACGGGTGAGTCGACCCGCCCCTCCCCTCCTCCCCCCTCCCACCTCCACTCCCAACCCAATTAGTCGACGGCTTGTTTCGTGTCCATTAAAAGGCCCCGCAAGTGTTCGCCACTTTGAACATCATCGCGGTGTGATTAATAAATCATCTCAGGTGGTGATTAGTTTCAGTCCATGTGAGCGTAACATTTTTGACTGGTGGGGCCACAGCGGGCTCTAAAATTTGAGGGTTGCCGGAGCAGCAGCAGATGGATGGAGTGTGTTGGTGACCCACCTCGTAGGAGGAAAATGTATATCGTGGGATACATGGAAAACATGCGTTAATGAACCAAAGCAAAGTTACAACAAAAGCAGTGTCTTTGTAGCCCCACAGTATTTGGCTCTTTATTGAAATTATTCTAAAAACAGTAAAAAGAAAAAGTTGATGAAGTACAGCTATTTTATGACTTACTTACTATTATATCATTTCTTCAAGTTCAGCATTCTGGACAGAAAGTTTAACGGGCCACGTATGGCCCCCGGGCCGTAGTTTTCCCACGCCTGGCCTTTCCTGTCCATCACCTTCATTTCCTTTACTACTTTTAGCCACCAATATTCTTCCACTCAGCTTGGTGAAAACTCGCTACTGTTTTACAAACTTTGCGCCCCCCCCCCATCCCCCTCCCGCTTCTGACAGCGACGCTCGTCACGAGCGCCTGAACCCTGAAGGTTTCTGGGGCATCTATCTCCCGTCGCCATGGCGACAAACACGCAGGCCCAGATGAATGATTGACTCGTCTGGCCCCGGCCGCACGGCTCGTGAATTATTAATCCCCCCCCCCTCTGCCCCCCCTCCTCCTCCCCCCAGGGGCGCTTGCCTGTTGAAACTGAAGGCAGATATTAGCATAGCCGGCTCAGGTGGCGACAAGACGAGGTTGTCTGCCTCTAAAACGCTGTCAGTTACCTGTTTGCTCAGAGTCTCTCCTCCTCCTCCTCCTCCTCCTCCTCTCCACCCCTCCTCCCCCTCCCCTTACAGGAAACTGACTCTGTTCAAAGAGATGCTGGCGGGATGCGGGGCAGGCACATGCCAGGTGAGTTTGAGCGCCCGCTGCTGACGTCGCGGAGTCGCTCGCAACCACCATCACCAGCAGGCTCCGCCCCTTTGCACCCATGACCTGAATGCTGCCGCTTTTCACCCTCGATTTCAATCAGCGGCAGCCCCCCCCCTCCCCCCCACGACTCGGCGGCCATTGACCGGCCGCGATCTGATAAGACAGCGTAGCGGCGCCGCCGACTCCAGGCGGGCGGAAGGCCTGTGAGTGGATGAGGGCAAAGTGCTCCCCGAGCGGTGGAAGGTGATTAGATTACTTGCGGCAGGCCCTTGGATTAAGATTGTGTCTCAGGACATGAAGTGTGTCACCCCTAATCCAGTTAACTGGTTACTACAGCAGATTACGGCGGGAGAGCGGAGCTGAAGTTTAGCTAATGGTTGCCAGCAGTTCCACAAACAGACGCACTAATCATTGATCGACCACTGAAACACGTTCCGCCGACCTGAAGTCACAACCAAAGCTCCTCTTTCTTTCTTTCTTTCTTTCTTTCTTTCTTTCTTCCTTTCTTTCTTTCTTTCTTTCTTTCTTTCTTTCTTTGCCTCGCAGGTTATTGTGACGACTCCTATGGAGATGTTGAAGATCCAGCTCCAAGACGCTGGAAGAATCGGTAAGGTTCTTGGATTCAGTCATTCTTTTTTTTCTTTTGGAAGCGAACAGCGGCCTCATGTGGTCGCCTCAGGGACTGCAGTCCTGTCATGCTGCGACGTTTGACAGCTCTTCTGGAATTATTTCACGCATTTGGATGTGGCGAACAGCGAGAGGTGACTCGCTGATCCGCCTGTCGGTCACAGTCAAAATAAGCCAATCAAATCCCGAGTTCAGTCAACTTAAACCGCTCGCGTGATAAAATTAAACTGAGGCTGGGGTTGTTTGCATCCGGAGTTCAGTGATCGCAACTAAACCCTGGATGCAGCGCCGCCTCTTTTGCCTCAGGAGAAGAAGAAGAAGAAGAAGAAGAAGGGGAACTAAGTGCTCTTTCCCCTGTGCTGCCTGCAGCTGCTCAGAGGAAGCTGATGCCGGAGACGGTGGCGGCGGGAACCGTGGAGACCAAATCGCCCACAGCCATGCAGATCAGCAGGGAGCTGCTGAGGGAAAAGGGCATCGCCGGCCTCTACAAAGGCCTCGGCGCCACGCTGCTCAGGTGAGGCGTGTCTCGCTTGCTGGCAGATTCTTTGCGGCCCGCCGGGAACCTGGGGCCTCTTGACGCCTGGTATTTTTTTTGCAGGGACGTCCCTTCTCCATGATCTACTTCCCGCTCTTTGCCAACCTGAACAACCTGGGCAAGAGGGGCGTGGACGGGCCCGCTCCCTTCTACGTCTCCTTCCTGGCGGGCTGCCTCGCGGGGAGCACGGCGGCCGTGGCGGTCAACCCCGTGGACGGTGAGCAGCCGTGGCGGCGGCGGCGGAGCGGGCGCCTGATTCTCAGACAGCAGCCAAATATTCACCTGCACTCTGTGTGTGTGTGTGTGTGTTCAGTGATAAAGACCAGGCTGCAGTCGCTGAACCGGGGGAGCACGGAGGACACGTACAGCGGCGTGACCGACTGCATCAGGTGACCTCATTATGTCTTCAGCGCCACACATGTGGTCCTCCGCACGCAGGGACATTAGGAATGCGCATCTGCAGCGTTTCTCTGCGGAACTCGGGCAGCTAGCGCAGCTCGCCGCTCCGTTTTGACAGGAGAATAGATAGAGAAGACGTTTCACACCTCACTCATTGTGACCATTATAATGATATAATTCATTTTACAGCAGTGTTTTTCAACCACTGTGCCGCGGCACACTAGTGCGCCGTGAGATAATGTCAGGTGTGCCGTGAAAAATGATCCAATTATCACAATCGGGCCCCCCCCCTAAAAAAACAACAACGTTCCATTGTGGAGTGACTGCGCTGTCAGAAGGAAAATAAACCTGTTTTCCTCCCTCAGTTCCTCCCAGAATATCAGCTTTGTTTGCAAATCAAAAGACCATATTGTCATTATTAGGCTTACTGTCATTTCATAATATTTGTGGTAAGAGGTGTGCCATGGGATTTTTTTCAATGGTAAAAAATCTGCCGTGGATCAAAAACGCTTGAAAAACACAAGGACTAATAGGATGTTGATGATAATGATAATACTATAATCATGACAATACTAATATGAAAAGGAAAAATAATAAGCCTCAGTTCACTGCTTCTCCAGGCTGCCTCAAGGGAGGAGGAACACAATTAATGAAACACGCCTGCTGAAAAGTCACTATGATAGAAAACCTAATGGAATCCTCTTGTGATCCGCGTGCAAAACAGCAACTCCTTTTCGACCACTGTCCATGTGTTTCGCTCCTCCTGACCCTCGCCTTCCTCCTCTGCAGGAAAATCCTGCGCAACGAGGGTCCCGCGGCCTTCCTGAAGGGGGCGTACTGCCGAGCGCTGGTCATCGCCCCTCTGTTCGGCATTGCCCAGGTGGTGTACTTCCTGGGCGTGGGTGAATTCATCCTCAGCCTCTTGCCTAAAAAAGACAACTAAGCAAGCGCCTCCTCTCTGCCTTTTGTCCCCCCCCACTCCCTCTTCCCACAATGCATCACACCGAGGACTCATCTCATTAACCCCAAAAGAGAAATCCGTCGATGGGCCAGTGCTTGTTTGTTTTGAACTCGTTCTGTTGAATGTCGCGGTGGTCGAGGAGGGAGCCTTCTGTTTTTTTGCCAAGCAGCCTGCCACCTGGTGGCCGACACTGATTCCAGCACACTGGAGCTAAAGCCACACGCCACAACACTTTTTAGTTTGACTTCAGTCTTGACTCTGATTGTCGACTTTTTTTTTTTTATATACTTGCGGAGTTGCTGCAGTTTGTGCACGCTCTCTATCTACGGCGCCTGTTTGAAATATTTATTGGCATTGCAATCACCAGGCCAGGAAACAGGAACTACTGAAATGCACTCTGTTGAATTAGAGGAAATATTCGATGTCAGTAGCTTTGTAGAAAAGCTAGTGCAGGTTGAATTTGGAGACTTTTTTTCTTATTAGAACACTATATTTAGAATTAGAGCAGGAAATCTGCCTCCTGTCAGACTTAGGGCTCTGCAATGTGTTGACTCATCACCAGCGCCCCCCTGTGGTCCTTCCTAGAAAGAGCAAACTATCAAATCCAGAAAACAACAAAAAACAACCCAATCACTCTCTGTTGGTGGCAGACTATTTAACCACAGCCACAAGTGTCGAGTTGCTAGCACTTAGCACATTTCTCATGTTTTGTAGTTAGACTGGAGGCCATGCCCCCAAAATAACCCTGGTCACGCCCCCAAACTAACTGCTGGCCACTGAAGTACTGATCACCTGCTGTGACATCACCCATTGAAAGGTGGGGGCAGAAGTGAAATGTGACGGGTGTGATTCGCCCGGAACTACAAGTTTCACATTCAACCTTTTCACATCACTACGATCCCCCCCCCCCTCGGAATTATCCAGAGCATATTTAGCCCTCTGTTTACAGCTGCTAAAACTGAAGCTTTGCTGGGCCTTCCATTTGTTTGCAAAGCCATGACAGCAAGTTGGTCTCAGAGGGCGGAGCCAACACCTGGCAGTGGGTGGGATCACTAAGCTGCGATGGGTATCGGTCACCTTTGTGACATCACTAAGGGCTGATGCCCAGAGCTTCTGAAAGGTGGAGCAAACAAGGAAAAGTCCAGGATGGACTTTTTTTAATTTTTTATTTCTGGGGGACTTCACTGGCAGGATCAAGACACAGATTATTATTATTATTATTATTATTATTATTATTATTATTATTATTATTATTATTATTATGAGACATTAGTAGAATAAATCGATCCTCATATGGGTCTTTTAAAATGAAAACAAACATAAAGCAAACATTATTTGATATGTTCAAGCATGTTATTATGCTAACGAATGCTCTGATGCAAAGTTCGTTAACTCTTCAAAACCAAAACATTATCGCATCTGTTTTCATTGTTTACATAAGAGTTGAGTTGAGTCGAGGCGGGGACCCAAAGAGCTAATAGAAAAACATGTTGAGACTGAAGCCAGTTTTATTTTATTTTTTTTCAATCGGTTGAGAGGTTTTACTTTGCTTTAAGCTGCCGAGAGGACAGACCTCCCCCCCCGCCAAGACACGCCCTGCCATTGGTTCATCTCAGGACGTGAGATTGGACGTGGCGGTGACTCGGGGGCGTTGTCTGTCGTCCAATCACGTTCCTCCCTGGTTGTTCTGGAGCAGCTCGTCACTTTCCCCTCCTCAGCGTGTTCTGGTTTTTCGTGGGAGGTTGTTCTATTTATCGACGTTCCTTTCTACGGGGCAGCATAGCACTAAATATATTTGTACGTGTCGTTGATTGTGTGTCAAAGTGTCCACCTGAACTGTACTGTACATATGCAGACGATATTGGATTTATTGTGTTATTTTTTTTTTTTCTTCTATTGTACTTGATGGCTTATTTGCACACCTACCTCTCCGCCCCTCCCCCATCCCTCTCACCCTTCCCCACCACACATCCTTCCTTTCTGATTATGTTGTGACGATTCATTGGTCGAAGGAACGTGCTCCGATGCAACGGCTGTGAAATGCAGCGTGAATTATCTTTTATTCGCTGGATGCAAATGTCGACACCGGCTGCTGTGGTTGCTGTTGCTGTTGCTAGTTCCTGCTGGTGGTGCCGTTCCTTCCTGAGCTATGGGTCGATTACTTCTTTTTTTTAAAACACGGACCAAAACGAAGCAGCATTCACCTCATCCAGCTCTATGCTGACGACTCGTGACTCTACTTGAATTAACTTGAGAGGTGAAACACGACGTCGTGTCTTCGACATAACAGCAACAAAACCTGTCATGTCTGAGCTCAACACTCAAAATACTCTCATCACACTCGTGGTGGTTGTGAAAGACCTCAAAGTTCTTCATGGCTCTGGGCATGAGGAGGTGAAACAAAAGCCAGTTATTAAGTTAGAAGTTATTATCTGTCATTGCAATGTTGGCTGAGTCTAGACCGGTCTTGAGTCTGCCCAGTCCGAGACTGGGACAAGACAGACTGAAAATGCCACCGAGTCTGAGACGAGACCGAGACCCTTAAAAAGTGATCTTGAGACAAAGGCCAATCTCGAGTACTACAACACTATCGTGACGGGCCGACGACGGTTTCAAACTTTTTTATTTTTCTGGCGCAAAACCATTGCAAATAAATACCGCAATGCAGCAGACTTGTTGCTGAGGATTGGATGTGTGAAAATAAAAATCTTGAGCCGATATCCTCCGATATTCCAGGTATATCTGCCTCTCCAGCTAGCTTGAAAAGTCCTGGTCCTGCTAACTAGGGCTGCAACTAATGATTTTTGTCGACTAATCGTTGCAGCCCTACTGCTCACAAAAAATATTGCTGGGAAAGTCCATTGCTAGATAAATCAATGAGAGGCCCATCTAACTAGCCCCTTTATACGCAACCGCGTAAAGTGTGCGTGGGCCGAAGGGGGAGGAGCCAGCGGAAGCCGTAGCTCAGGGGGGACGGGAGGGCAGCGAGCGACACCTCCTGCCACAGGAAATAAGAAATAGAAGAGCAACCCTCTTGTTTCGTTTTTGACATTCCAGTTGCCAGTACTTTACATTTGTACCTGATTGTGATTGTGATCTTGTTGCCTCTTTTTGTGTTGATGTTGAAATTGTTGTTATGATTATTTTGATTTCCCCCTCGAAAAAAAAAAAACCCTCCGTCCCTCTTGCTGCTCCGGTTTTACTGTGATTTTTTTTTCTTTTCTTCTGTTGTTTTGTTTATTTCCATCGGGTTGAACTTTGAAAACGTGGTGCAGAGTCGTTTGGTTCCAGCTGTGAATTTCTTTCCTTTATTCTTCGCCTCCTCTGGACTTGTTAGTTGCGGTTGGGTGTGTGTCCGAGTGCGTCGTGCCGTGGGTAGTGTGTAGTTGTTACTGTGACCCTGCTGTGATTGTTGTTTTTTTTTTCCCTCTTTGATTGTGGGAAGCAGGCTCGCTCCTTCTTCTCCTCCTCCTTCTCCTCCTCCACCTTCTTCTTCTTCTTCTTCTTCTCGTCCTTCTTCCCCTCTGTATCCGCCACATTCCTCTGAGGGGAGGAGCTATGATAAAAGAACACCAAATGTACGACCCGGAGTGTAAGCAATCAAAGAAAGCACAACAGCTAGTTTGGCACAAGAGGCGGCGTGGAGGACCTTGATCATTCTCAAAGTGCTGCTCTGGCACCGAGTCCAGTTTTTAATTTACTTGAGACGATAATGGAGACAAACTTTTGTTTGTTTTGTTTGTTTTTTTCAGCTTTATGAAAGTTTTATCTGCGTCTGTAAAAAAAAACAAAACTTGATCCACTGGGCCTCCGACGAGCTGCGTCAGCCGTCGGCGGCCGCCCACAAAAATGTATATCGCCTACTTATCTTCGACCAATCAGATGTACGAATGTAACTTAGATATTATCAGATGTATTATGACTATAGTGATGAAGAGTTTATGGCGTTTTGAGATTTGTGCACATTCACTGACTGGAAGAAAACATTAAAATAAAAGGAGGAAAGACACATAGCAGCTCGCCTATATGCAATAAGTAGACCACATACACACATGCACACATGCACACAGACACACACGCTAGAAAACAAATCACAACGCACACGCGCACACCCTGTCAGATGCAAACCTGGAGGGTGGGGTCCTGGCTGGGGTCTCCTCAGGAGGCCGGATTCTTCCTCCAGTCGTCTTCCTCCAAGAGGAACCTGAGCATTAAAGCACCAAAACCAAGGGCACGTCCCCTCCCCCGCACATCTCCAGCCTGCTGAGTGTGTCTGCGACAAAGAGGGTGTTTCTATTTAAATGTGAGATGAATGGCACACTTATGTCCTGCACATTGTTGACGATGCAATGACAAAAAAATAAATATACGATATAAATAAATAAATAAATATATATATTGTGTTCCCTGTTGCAGTTTACTGTTCAATAAAAATGACTGTAGTCAAATCAGCTGATGGCGTCTCTTTGCTTTCATTCAGTTAATATTCAGTCCATTTATTTGTGTGAAGCACTTCAGACTGAAAGGTTATTTATATCAGAATTTGTATTGTGAATAAATGCAATAGTGTAATATATGTATTACTTTGAAAAGCTATTTTCTTCTTCTTCTTCTTCTTCTTCTTCTTCTTCTTCTTCTTAGTAGTAGTAGTAGTATTATATTGTTGAGCGTCTGAGTTGAAACCGTAACCAGCTACTAGCTAGCTAGCTAATAGCTTGCTACCAGCGGTAAAAGATCTGATTGGTCAGTTTTGGTGCTCGTCCAATCCCATGTCAGACGGACGAAGCAAACGTCAGACTTATGGGGAGCTGTTATTAAATTGTTGAGGGGTTTGAGTTGAGGGCTCGGGTGTCATTATGATTTTCTGCCACAAGGTGTCACTGTTGGGCCGCAGGAGAGGCCGCTGCGCCCTCACAGGTGGAACAGAGCGGCCGTAAATCACACACACACACACACACACACACACTAGGTGTCGAGCAACTTTCAGTCTCGCAGCTGTTTTCCCCCCCGCATGCTGACGTCACCTTAACCTGATCAGGTGTTTTCACGTGTTCATAAGTATGCAAGGTGAGAGTGTATTTAATGTGCCTCGCGGAGTTCTCCCCCCCCCTCCCCCTCCTCCTCTGTGTTGGAGGTGAGTTAGTCCCTCCTTCCTTCATCCTCCTGCGATTTCTGCACGTTTCTGCAGCGTCGAGAGGCTTTTTCATTATTAATCCCCGGCTGCTGTTTGCTGTGTGCTTTCAGCCACCAGACACACACACACACACACACACACACACACACACACACACACACACACACACACACTGCGCCCCTCCTCCTTTATGCCAGTGTTTTCATGTTTCGTCTCTGATTTCAGCCAGAGTCGATTTTCATATTGAGTTGAATGCCTCTGTGAGAGACTCCTTTTCATCAGCTACTCCAGTGTTTGAACGCGCGCACACACACACACACACACACACACACACACACACACACACACACTTGAGATCAACCAAAAGGCTCAGTTTACCACAATGTCGGGTCTGTGAAATACAGACGTGATCAGCGTCTCTTCTGGCTCCTGTGCGCTCACTCGGATCCCCTCCGCGAGTCTCTCCTGACTTAAGCTTCCACCGTGTTACTATTCTTAGCCTGTCTGTCATGCTTTCTAGCAAGAGGAGGGGAGCAGGTGGAGGTGGCGGTGGTGGAGGTGGCGGCGGCGAGGCGGGGAGGAGGGAGCGCATGCTGCTGAGCTTAAAGGCAGAGGATGGAGGAGGAGGAGGAAACGAGGAGGCGCTGGAGACAGTAAAGGAGCATCGATGGAGGGAGCAGAGAGCTGCAGGGAGGGGAGTGGATGGTGTTGATGTGCGTATATGGGTCACTAAATCAATAGGAATCAGGTTTTTGAGGAGGAGAGGAGGGAGCTGGTGTGTATTTATAGATAGCGGCCGAGACAGATGCAGCGGTGACAGGCCCGGAGATGATGGCCTGGTGGCGGTGGAGGTGGAAGAGGAGGAGGAGGAGGAGGAGGAGGAGGTGATGGTGGAGGTGGGAGAAGAATCCAGGAGGGAGGCAGCGGTCAAATTCATCTGCAGAGGATTCAGAGATAGAAAAAAGAACAGGAGTGAGAGCTCACTAGGCAGCCGGATGGCGTGTTCCGTCTTGCCAATCTGACGCTAAAGAGGTTAGCATGGATGCCAGCATTTTCACGATGGAGAACAACTATGAAATGTCAGCGGCGGCCTTTTGAGCTGGGTGTCGATGTGGCTGTTTGGTTGGGCGTCACTGTTCGCAGAGGCTCGGCGACGGAACAAGAGCGCCCCCTGTGGGACGACTCTGGATTCAGCGAACCTGCAGAGACTTTCTGTCACAGATCTGAGCCACCTGCTTGGATTTGAGCAAGGACTTGAGGGTCGTCCTGCTACTTCTAACATTGTCACAAACTGCAGTCTCACAGCTCACCAGCAGCAGGCGGCGACTCATGTCTGATCTCAAGCTGCTACTCGCAAGCTAGCAAAGATCTGATTGGTCTGTTTTGGTGCTCGCCTATTCACTTTCCAGAAGGACGAAGGAAACATCAGACCTACTGGGAGCTGTGAGATGCCCTTGAAAACCACAGAAGAAGAAGAAGAGGAGGATGGAGGGCTTGCTGCTGGCAGTTTAGCGCTGGTGCTGCACTAAAGGCTGTTTTATCAGGATTCAAAGGCATTTTTTTGCATTCAAAATTTTCTCAGGCCTTTGGCTAGAATTCTTTTGGACATCACAGCCCAGCAGGGCGCGCCGACTCATGGCTCACGCCAGTCTTAGCACCAATAGGAGGCCTCGAGCTGTTGCTAGCTGACTCAGCTTGCAGCAAAAGACCCGATTGGTCAACTCTGAAAGTTTTTTTTTTTTTAACAGGCTCCTCTGCAAAGTTTAAATCCGGCACATTCCATCTCGACTGTCCAGGTGACAAAAAAAGAAACAAAGAAATTTGCATGAAGCGCGACGTAAAAAAACCAAACGCAATAAAAAACGGGACGTAGGGCCACCGACGTGCGAATGACCTTCCAGCGTCCACCGACAAAGTGCTACACGCTGCAAATAAATGCATCAATCTCGTGGCTCCGCTCTCATCCTACTGAATAATAATCCGCGATATCGAGGGTGGGGAGTGTAGGGGAGGGGCCTGCGGGAGAGTTGGGGGGTGGCGCGTGTGATTGAACGGCATATTAGCTCGCCATTCCTGCGGGCTCGTGTGCAGAGGCGGCGATTTCGCAGCGCTCGGACGGCCGCGAAGCGCAATGAAAAGGCCCGGCGGGGTCGAAAGGTGAGCGCTTGATGCGCACATTTCCATTTTAATATCACACATTAGGCGGCAACTGTTTCCACCTCCCCGCGGAGCGGTAATTCCTCGCTGTCGCCTCACTTACGGTCATGGATTATCCCATTTATTTCATAATATTATTCAACGCCTCGGTCCGCCCGCTTCATGTTCATGCTCTGCGAAAAGGAGCCCGGGAAAAATAATTAGAGGAATTGTTTTAAATTGCCTCCTCTGAGTGGATTTTTTTTCTTTTTCTTTTTTTGCTTCATTTCTGGGACTGAGCGAGTCAAGGTCAGAGACAAACGCTTCCCCCCTCTGTGGAAGTCGGGCTTTAAGATCCCCGGGAAAAACGAGTCCACGTCCACACCGCTGCGTCCTGCGCAAGGAGAAGCAGCCAGAGGAGGCCGCTGAAGACGCCCGGAGAGCCCTCAATCGCTGTCTGTGCCGGATAATGTGGCCAATAAAGTGAACGCCGGAGTGTGTGAGCTGCTTCTCAAAGGGGGGGGGGGCGCGAGGAGGGGTTTGGGGAGCGATGGATGGTTGGGAGGAGGTGCAACCAGGAACAAACAAAGGGCGCGTTTCCACTAGCGCAACCCTGCTCGGGCCACCTCGGCTCGGCTCGGCTCGGCTCGGCGCGGGTGTGTCTCCACTGTGACTTGGTCCCAGCTCAGTGTGGGTGGAGTTACCGCTGCCAGACGGACTGAAGGTCCCCTGGAGTTTGTCATGCTAGTATTGACTGTGTTTTTGTTTTGTTTTTAACTAAACGTTTTAGTTGGGCTGAAAATGATTTTCTTTAATCCTGTTGATTTCTATCAAAACACTTTCCTAGCAGAGAAAATGTAGACTCTGAAACCATCGCTTGAGACACAAAGCCGTTTTTTTTTTTTTTTATTATCCGCACAACTCAAGTCCACACAAAGCACAAAACAGCAACGGCTTAATTCAACTGATGGATTTTAACACACTAGCGTTAAAATCGCTCTAAGAAGTGAGCCTGAAGAGACAGAATCGCTGCCTCTGAGGTCAACCAAACTGAAACCGTCGCGACCGGCCTCTCAGATCCACAGGTGAACAAAAATTAAAAGGCTCTTCACTTTGTGATTCGATTCCACGACTTCTTCGCAAACGACTGGATGAGACTTAATTCTGCTTGTCGTGTGCGAAGCAACAGACCCGTCAGATTTTTCCCTCTGATCTAGCAGAGCCGGTCGGTAACGAGGCCTCTCACTGGTGACTGTTGCCACTGAAGATGTTCTTTCTTCTCGATTTAATGGGGAAATGCCGCTAACATCTGCAGCCTAGCCAACAGCAGCGGCTACGATGACGGCCGCATCCTGTATTTCTTGTTGGTTGTGTCTTTTTTTTTTAATGTTATTTAAGAAATGAAGCTCGCAGGAAGCTGATTGGTTGTGAATGGTAAAACTGGCTAAAAGTGCTGACGGTGTCTGGAGCTTTTCAAGACGGAGGTGCCAGTTTTTCAGGCTCAAAATCACTTTTTTGAGGCCAAATTTACTCAACTGAAGGAGTCGTTGTTGTTTCACAGTGAGTCTGCTCTTGCAGAAACATTAACTGCCGATGACACCAAAGTGGAAAAACATCCAAACACATTTTCAAACCCCCTGACGGAAGTGCCTCATTCCGACAAATTCCTCTATTTTTAAATCCATTTTTTTTTTTTTTTTTGCTACGTGTGGGGGAAAACCAAACCGTCGACACTGAGTCAATATTTGTCATCATTATATATTTATTTCTTGCCTGCTGAAACCATTTCAAATATTAATCATCATCATGAGACTGGCAGTTAATTTCTTGGCGTCCGACCAGTCGCCACCGCCATCGTTCACATCACCGCCGTCCAAAATCAAAGGAAGAAAGGAAGAAAAAAATAATAATCCTAATCTCTTACCTTGTGTGAGATACATTGTCTGCGCGTCCGACGGCGCATGACAGGCGGCTAAAAATAGCCCCGGCGTCGCTCTGGCACAACATCCAACGGCTGCTCATGAATGCATTAACGAATCAATACCACTATATCCGTATTAGCTGTATTAAAATTTAATTTGTGGATTAGACGTTTCATTGATGCGCGACTTATTACACTTAGCCCGCTGTTTACAGCCGGCTGCTGGGTTCCTGGTCGATGCCTTCGTCGACCTTCCTCCAGCGTCAGCGGCCTTTGTTGATGTTTACAATGGAGGTCTTTGCCGTGCAGACACCTTGTTTCCTCCGAGGTTGTTGGCTGAAATGTGCTTAGAACTTTGACTCGGTGATGTCACAAAGGGCTGATTTTACGACATCGTGTGTGTGTGTGTGTGTGTGTGTGTGTGTGTGTGTGTGTGTGTGTGTGTGTGTGTTTGGATTGTCAAAGGGGGCCAGAAAAGGATGGATTTCGGTTGCGGTTAAAATGAAATGTGGGATCTTTAAATCACCACACAATCCTGTGCAGAGTGTGTTGGCGTGATGTGACGGCGTCCTTATCGCGCGGATTTTAGTCGCCTCCCTGAATAAAATGAAAACAAAAAACAGAACAAACAACAAAAAAACAAACAAGCAAAAAAAAAAAAAATGCTGCATGTTCAACTTTTGCTTCATGCCTGTTCCACGCCGCACTAATGAGATGCCCAACTCACCCGTGCGGCTCCGGTGTTTGAAATCCCACGTGGCTCGCTGCGCGCGCTGCCTAACCCTCATTAGGCTCACACACGCGTAGACGCCACGCCACCGCGCGCACCTCCGAGTGACACAAACGGAATCGGGAATCAAACGCGCGGCCGCACAGAGAGGGAAGAAAAAAGGAGGGAAGAAAAAAAAAGAAAAGAAAAGAACAGAAAGTGACTCCTGTCCTCTGAAGCCACAGCAGGAGGAAGAGGAGGAAGACGACGAGGAGGAGGAGATAGCGAGAGTCTCCGAACTGGTGAGCCCACCTCCCCACTCGGAGGAGGAGAGAGGCAGGAGAGGAAGGAGGAGGAGGAGGAGGAGCGGCAGTGAGCGGAGCAGCGAGCCGACGACGAGCAGCCGCCCGCCCGCCACTACGAGCCCCGCGCATCGGCGGAGAGTTGACGGTGGAGGTGGTGGAGGAGGAGGAGGAGTAGAACGCACCGCGAGCACCGCCAGCGAGCACCGCCAGCGACCACGCCGCCGCCGCCGCCGCCGCCTCGTCCGTCAGCCCGTCAGTCAGTCAGTCAGTCAGTCGCACCGTCCGGGTGTCGCCTCAGCGGAGCAGCCATGTATCTGAACAGGGAAGCGGACAGCAGCAAAGGTAAGGAGCTCCAGACAGCCCCGCCGAGGTGCCACCCCACCCCGACCCCCCACCGACCCCCATCGCAACCGGTTGATGTTACTGGAAAGTGCGGCTCGTCATTATGTAACATCGGCGCGGTTAATTGCCTCGGCGTGAGGCTGCGTGCCAATATGACCCCTCCATTATGCCGCC